>JAAAKC020012208.1:3878-14614 GCA_010014765.2 Aenictocupidus jacobsonorum | reverse complement strand
CCACCCCGTTCTCGTCGCCGGCAGCCTCCGTCGGCGAGGCGCCGCGACTGTTATGCTGTGGCAGCTTGCCATTCTGCTTGCCACGCACATTGATCTTCTGCAGCTTCTCAATCTCACAGTGCAAGTGCTGGTCCACCTCAGTGGCACGCAGCGTGCAGCTACACACTGGGCAGGTAGCCGGGTCGATCTGGCGCTTCTGCCGCCTGCAGGCCCTACTGAAGTCCTCCAGAGTGCCGCTGGTGCTGGGCACTTCATGCACCGACTGCTCCATCTCCATAGCGCGCGTCCGCGCCGGGAAAGACGCGCGCTCAGCGCCGCATCGGAGTGCACGGCAGAACGTCGCGACGCCGCCGTCGCCTGGCAGACGCTAGATGTTGAGATGCTCGTAGATTCGCGCTTGTTTGATGCCTTTTGTGCATATTCGTAGGTTATCTTTGGCGGAGATGGCGACCTGGCCACCGACGCAACTTTTGCTCCATGGCCGCAACTAATGCTGCCGTATGCAGACGCTGGAAAGGCACCTTGCGATGGAATCTGTTGCACCCGTTGAACAGGTACGAAACCAGCGAACGAACGCAGGCGATCTCACGCCTTTTCAAACTTACTCAATAACAACGACGACAACAAACGCTGGGACTGGATAACGCGCACCCGCGCCCTCTGCGGGAAACAATTTTAACCGCACTGGTAATTTCAAACGTGCATTAAACCGAAATCTCAAGAACCACAATTAACACAGATTAGACTCGAATCAAAATTCGTACAGGCACTCTCCGTTGTCATTCTACAATGAGGTTGCGCACGACATTTTACATTCCACCAAAAACTACAAGATTTAATGCAGCAGTAACTCCATAAAAATTTAATCGAAATAATCATAACACATTGTGTAAAGCAATAATTACATACCATCTTCTTTAAATACAAACCTAACATTCTTTTCACCTACCGCATAACCAGTTTAATTGTTACTGATATTTAGATGTGATAGACTGTATGTTGCACAACGCAAACGAGAAACTAAACGAATATCCATTAGTTGTCCTATCGATCGCAATCGATCTACATGCAAGCACATTCCCTTATTCTTATTACATATACAAACATATGAAAGTAGAAAATATGAAAACAAAACTTTTGTTGCACTTCGCTCGTTACAATCACAATGCCAATGTGCCAAGAGGAGCACGTCCTGTGGTCCGCTCCGCGCTAGAAAAGCTCAGTCCGAAGAGGTTTGCGCACACAATCCAGGAGTCCATTCACACTTCTTTCTCCCCTTCTATCTGTCTCGAGCTCTCATCGCTTGCAATCAAATATTTTAAAAGAATTTAATATTTACTCAAGTGATAATATGATTCCTCTCTGTTCAATACCACTACTTGAAAGAATAAAACAATTACACATTCAGGGAACTAAAAGAAGCAATATTAATGCAAGTATGATTTGTGACGCATCACGCCCAGTATCAAGAATATGCTCCACGCCATCCAGGGATATGACATCAATTTACATTCACATTGTGGTTAAGAGGGCCTACAGGAGATGCGCGTAGAAAATACCAGTCTCGTGCACAAAATGAAGGCAGCCGCTCCACAAGGAATTCGCATCGTCGTATAGTATCAAAATGTCTGCCGCACGCGCGGCCGCCTCGTCGCAACATCAAGCATATATAAATATCTCCCCGGCCCACCCGCTAATTTCCGGTGCTCCATTCGAAAATTTTGCTCGGTATGTGTGTGTGTGTGTGTTTGCGTGTAAGTGGTTATGAAAGTACGAATATCCGCGCGTGAATCCCCTGAGTCGGCTGCACGTCCAGCACGCCGCTGCCCGTCGCTCGCCGCCGCCTGCCGCCGCCCCGGAGCGCGCCTAGCGCACCTTGACGGCCGGCACGAAGAAGCCGTACTTGCTGAGCCAGATGCCGACACCGGTGCCCAGCAGCAGCGACAGCAAATTGGTGAGGAACAGCGTGCAGAGCCCGCGGCGCGAGAACACCGAGCTGTTGCCAACGCGCGCGTACCGCAAGCTGAGGTCGCGCTTCACCGGCCGGAAGGTCCAGTTCTTCGGCGGCAGTTGGTCCGGACGGCTGCTCCAGTCAATGAAGAAATCACCGTCCTAAAAGAGGGAAGTCATTGAAGCAGTCCTTGTGTGCTGTGCCTTGTGCAAACTGCAAGATATGCTGCCCTCTGCGACTCACATCTTTTTGTTCACTGTTCATGTAGTATGACTGCCATTCCATGATCATTGGCGTGCCCTGCACTGGACTGTTGGGCGGCGACTTGGGGCTGCCTCGCGGCGAGACGCGCGTCGAGGAGTTGTTCGATTCCCGTTGCGCCTCTCGGAGCAGCCTGAGATACTCCTCGCCGCTGACGTGTGGCGTCACTGAACCTGGCGTGCCTCCTTGAGAACCACTCAATGAAGTTGTGCCACCAATGTGCACCCAGGACTCTGAAATTTCAACCATTTCCTTACTACCACGATCATCGTACAAACGGACAAAAAATTGGCAAGTGAAACATGTCTTTTGTGCGTTTTGTGCATCTGACACCTGCGGATTGTGTCTTTGCACGCTCGCAAGGCGAGAAGCTGCGAAAGACAGCCGAATTCTCGAAGTTTCCACCCGAATGTGCGCCAGCTGTCGATGTAAACAAGCAACGCACACCACGGCGCACGGCAATGAGTGGCCCGCATTTCACTTTTGCGTTGTAAGCGTCGCGTCACGCGAACACATCTCGGATACGTACCAGTCTCGCCGAGGAGCTCCTCCAGGCTGGATTTGGACGATGACATTTTCGCGATTCACGAGTGAGGCGCAGGTATCTTGCGTCCTTCGCCGCCGCAGCGCAGTACAACACAAACACGGCCTGCCTCTCAGCGGGCTGCACACTCAACACAGGAGCCACTCACTGGTTTTCGCAGACTGCGGTCCGGCCGCGAGCAGCACCGCGAACGCTGGCGTACGCTGTGCGCAAGCTGGTCGCAGCAATCGTCTCGTCTCGTCGCCTCGTCGGGGCACCGGGTGCGCGACGGAAAAAAATGGTTTGTTTGGCGAGTGCGCCGTGCACGGCCGCTGCGCGTCTGGTGTCTGCGCACTCTCCACGGGTGCCGTGCGCCGTGCACCGCGGCGTACGTGACTCTGGACTGGCGCGCACGCAGCAGTTCGCGCTTTCCCACTTCCTTTGTTTCGCACCACGTCGCTCACACAAGCGCGCCGGAGGTCACATGACCCCGCCGCAGGCCAACCCAGCGTTGACCGGACGCCGCCGGCGAAATCATTGTCCTACGCCAAAGGAAAATAAAAGTTCGTAAACATTCGCAGCGCAACATTCGAAAGGCACAAATGAAAAATCAGCGCGAAACACAAAATGGCGGATGAAAAAAACATGATGGCGCTCATTTAGGCTTCTTTTGTTTTTCTGGTTGCTTGATTAATGTCGCGACCATGCAAGCGCCTTGCAAGGACGTCGAAGGCGCACATCTTCGCTGTGAGCTATTAATACACGAGAGACGCAAGTGCGAACGCAGTCGCGCAGTCGTGAATGAAATTAAAATGCGCGTTCTTCTCAAATTGAGAACACCAACCGAGCCGTTCTAAACGTGAAGCTAAGGCACGTGAATATTAATTCGTTTTCCTACACCAGCCTAAACCTAAATGTAGATCGTAAAAACATAACTTATTAGTCGTGACCGAATGTCTGAATTTATACGCAAATTCCACTCAACAGTCGCATGCACGAGTATTTCGTTTCAGTATTTTGGGCCCAATAGTAAATGGCGGCCAACCGCATTGACAGCAACAGTATTAAACGTTCCAGAAGCGTGTAACTCAACAATTGGGACCGCATATGGCTGTTGTCATTTCAAACAGAAACTTGAGCTAGAAACACAGCTGTGATCAGCCTAATAAAAGTCAGAGATAACACCGAACGCCACTGTTTAGTCAGCTTTTCACACTTGTCTGCTACGCATAAATATTTGTTATGTCCACAGCCTGCAACAATCGATTCATGTTTACTGGCACACTGTTTCTAGTTGAAAGTGTCGCAACCTGTAAATGCGTCGTTAATAAAGCGCTACCTTTGCAATCTACACACGCTTATTTACAGCGTGCTGCGTAATGTTTACATTTACGTTCGATTCAGTTGTTATGGTCAGAGGTGTTCGTGGCAGCTGATTACGAGTGCGTTCGGCGCTTGTGAACGCAATGACACCGGCGGGCGGGAACGCGAACACAGTTCATTCAACTGCCCGGAGAACGAGTGCGAACGCAAACGCAGAATCTTCGACCATCGCCAGGCGGTATTCAATTGTGAATTGGGTACATTGCGACTGTGTTGAACGTTGAAGAGCTTCGTCGGCGTGCAAATCGGCAGTTATTCTTCAAGAGAGATTCCAGCTGCTCCAGTTCACGTGCCTCATTCGCGTTTAATCATTTCTCGTTCTGTATGCGTAGAGCCAGTGAGAAATATACGAATATGGTGTTGTTTACTTTATTTGCATTCGCTAGTGTGCGCACTCATTTTTGCTTAGTTGATAGCCATGTTTGCTGATATCGCAGGTGACGCAGTTACTATTTACATACTTTTCGACCATAATATGTTGCGAATAACATGCAACATGCGAGTGCCGTGCAGTAATTGTGATGTAATCTGAAACATACTTATTACGAATGGTTTGAGCTTTACGATTATGCTACAAGCGTGAAACAAGAAAAAAAACATGCAATAAATGCAAAGGTATGCTAATGCAATGAAGAACGACAAATATCGCTTACGCTTTACCGTGTTTTCGCGACACTACTTACAATTGTTAGGATCCAAATAAAACACGATTTGCAATGCGCGATGCATTATGTATTAGTAAGATTTGTGTGACTTATGCAGGATGTTAGAAAAATAAGGAAATTTGTACGACGATAGCGTCTCTGGCGTTACGCCTCGTCACAGAATTGACTTCTAATATAGGCAACTAAACTCACAGAAGCTGTGTGCGTTGTTTTGTGCCAACAGGTTATGTGTTGATTGAAGGAAAACAGTCGAAGCATTCACTCTAAATGCATGAGAACTATGAAGGGCAAACATACAAATGTGTTGTGGTTCTAAGTTATATAAATTTTTAGTGTTGATCTGCTTATAATGGATCACAGTGAGCCCTCCACATCCAACTGTGCAATGCCTTTGCACTTAAAGCGATTGGAAAAGGCATTAGACATGAAAATTTTGCTTGATGAGTACTCAACATGTTCCTACTTGGTGGACTCAGATGACTCTGAGTATGGCGTCGATTTGGATATGAAGCTAGACGATGATGAGGAGTTCAAGGGTGTGTTATCCTTCTATAAAGTTGTCATTGTCAAAAAATATGCTTCGTTTCAGACTCAGACATGGGCGAAAACCCGTTGATTAACATTGAATGTAACGATATTGAGCGCTCATGGCTTGCGGACATCCTGCAGGAGGAGACCCTGCTTGAGAACAGTTCACCAGCAGAGGAAATCAATTTGTTAATGAAACTGCATATAAAGCGGAAGAAGATGGCAGCACATGCTAGTGCTGAATTACTTGAACAAAATATGTACTATGGCACTGGGTTACTGTCAAATTTTGATAAATACCCAGAAAACAGAAAGTCTCAGAGATCTGTGAAGAGAAAACGTGAGGAGGAGAGCAAGAAGCAATCCATATCTGGGCAAATGCACAGTGCGCATGGGGAAAATTCTGACTATGAGTTTGATCAACTTAATCAGGCCCTCCTTGATGAGGATGCAATCAAGGTGGAGCCACAGGTACGCCTACACAAGGAGCCAGGGGGAAGTAAAAAGAACCAAAAGAAGAAATTCAAGGATGAGGAATCAAAGAAAAAGTGGGAGGACATGATGTACAATCGGCGGAAGAAATCCTTCTCAAACATGGTCAAGAAGGAGGTCGGGAAACAGCAGAGGGCGAAAGTTAATCGGCACAAAGAAGCGCTGTTGCAGAACAAAAAGATTGCTATAGCTTGTCAGAAAGTACAACGAAATAAAGCTGTAAGAATTCGCGATTGCTGGCGGAAAGTCGTTTCTAATTGTTGCTATTTGCTTTAGTTACAATCAGCTCGGGTCGTTAAGGAATTGCAGTGGCGTATGAAGCGTTTGGCTCGTGAGAATCTCGCGTATTGGAAGCGTTCCAAGCGCGTGGATCGTGAAATACGCCGCAAACTCGAAAAGGAAGCTGAGGAACAACGCAAAATCGACTACGAATTGGTAGAAGCGAAGAGGCAGCAGAGGAAGTTGAACTTTTTAATCACGCAGACCGAACTGTATGCGCATTTTATGTCAAAGAAGCTGGGCGACTCCTCGCCGGAGGAGCAACTGAGGATTTTAAATCAGCTTGACGAGGAGAAGAATCCACGTTTGGCTGCCATCGACGATTATAATTGGTACGTGAGACATCTAGCAAGGGGTACATCTGAATTTTTGCGTATTAATGATTCCCAATTGTTCAGCGAGTTAATGAAAGCCAGAGCGATCAAAAACGCTCAGGAGGCGTTTCAAAGTGAGCGCGCTCGGACGAAGCAGTTCGACCATCAGGACAATGACGACCGGCAGACGCTGGACACCGATGATGGGGAGTTTGGCCAGCCGTCAATCTTCATGGGCACGTTGAAGGCCTACCAGCTGCGCGGTATGAACTGGCTTGCGAATCTCTACGACCAGGGCATTAGCGGGATCCTTGCGGATGAGATGGGTTTGGGCAAGACTGTGCAGAGCATTGCCTTCCTAAGTCACTTGGCTGAAGTTCAAGGTGGTTTTACCTTCTAGCATTCTGCGCGAAGAAGCAATTAATTGGCGGTTCGTTTGTAGATCTTTGGGGGCCATTCTTGGTCATTTGCCCTGCGTCAACGCTGCATAACTGGCAGCAGGAGTTTGCCAAGTTTGTATCCAGTTTTAAAGTCGTGCCGTATTGGGGCAATCCAACAGTAAGTCGAAATCGAAATTATGCATTACCCGAAGCGCTTTACGCTGCAACTTTATTGCGCTTGATTAGGATAGGAAGATCCTGCGCCAGTTCTGGAATCAAGACTCTCTGCACAACAAAGAATCCGGCTTCCATGTGGTTATAACCAGTTATCAGATTGTCATCTCCGATGTGAAGTACTTCAATCGCATCAAGTGGCAGTACATGGTGCTGGATGAGGCCCAAGCGATCAAGAGCACCAGCAGGTAGAGAGTGAGTAAGCTTCGCAGATGAATGAGAATCTCCTTGGACTTGCCTTGCAGTATGCGCTGGAAAACGCTCCTCGGCTTCAACTGCCGCAATCGCCTGCTGCTCTCCGGCACGCCAATTCAAAACTCTATGGCTGAGCTGTGGGCGCTCCTGCACTTCATCATGCCCACCCTCTTCGACTCGCACGAGGAGTTCAACGAGTGGTTCTCCAAGGACATCGAGAGCCACGCCGAGAACAAGACGGGCATCGACGAGAAGCACCTCTCGCGCCTGCACATGATCCTCAAGCCGTTCATGCTGCGCCGCATCAAGAAGGACGTCGAGAATGAGCTCTCCGACAAGATCGAGATCATGGTATACTGCCCTCTGACGACGCGCCAGAAGCTGCTCTACATGGCGCTGAAGCAGAAGATCCACATTGAAGACCTGCTGCACTACACGGTCGGCGGGGGCGATTCGCACTCGGTGGACAAGAACTTCACCTCCAACCTGATGAATTTGGTGATGCAGTTCCGCAAGGTGTGCAATCATCCCGAGCTCTTTGAGCGGCGCGATGCCAAGTCGCCAATTTACCTGCAGCCGCAATGCTATGCAATTCCATACGCCGTCTACGATCTGAACTTACCGAAGAGGACGTATTTCCGGCTGAAGGAAAAGTTTTTGTTCACGAAGGAGTACATTCACTGCGCGATGAGGGATGCGCGGAGCTTATTCCGATTCGCGCTGAGTTTGAGGTTATCGACTGGGGAGTTGTTCGAAATGTTCATGGGCGACATCTTGATGCGATGGAGATGTGGCTTCGACGTCGAACGGCGCCGACGTAGAGACTACATTCGTCACAGCGTCTCCAACTCGATCAGTACATTCAGTTTACTCGTGGATCACGCGTTGAAACTGCAACTGCCTGAAGTGACCAGCAGCTGCGTGCTGCGCGCTCTGCTCTTTACCTGGGGCAACGTAGCATCGAACGTTGCCTACGCCCACTTGGACCACTCCTATCACTCAACGCCGGAGACGATTGAGCACCGCAATATTCGCAGTAAGAGTGCGAAGATGCGGAACCCCAACGTGGACGTCAAACTCGAGGAGCTTCCGTACGTCGAGCGGCCGTCGCACGTGTTCGAATGCGAAGCGACGACCATGCCCGGATTCTTATTCTGCGCGATGCCGAAGGTCACGACGCAACTGCCTTCTCTGTATTGCTGCTCAAGGCGCGCCGCGTACGATTTCAGGAAGCACGTGGACGACTGGTCCTGGAGCGCGCTGAACGACTACTGGCAGAAGTCCACCGGTGAGGCGCTGGTGTCCGGAAAGAAAACGCTCAAGTTGGTAGCGGCGCCCGGGCCCGTGGAGATTCTGCGGCGCCGAGCGGGATGGTCGAACATCACCATTCCGGACAAGGAGACGCTGGTGACGGACTCGGGCAAATTGTTCGTGCTGGACGGCCTGCTGAAGAACCTCAAAGAGAACGGGCATCGCGTCCTGATCTACTCGCAGATGACGAAGATGATCGACCTGCTGGAGGAGTACATGTGGCATCGGCATCACAAGTACATGCGGCTGGACGGCTCGTCGAAGATCTCCGAGCGGCGCGACATGGTCGCCGACTTCCAGGCGCGCACGGACATCTTCGTGTTCCTGCTCTCCACCCGCGCTGGCGGCCTGGGCATTAATCTAACGGCGGCCGATACCGTAAGTCGGGCCGGCTCATTGTCAGCGCTCAGCGACGATGATGAGATTTCCACGATTGGCGCGGCGATAAATAATCGCGCGGAGAATGCGCGCGCCGAGCGCGCTGATGACTAATTGATGTCGGTGCCTGATTTATCGACGTGTTTTTCGCGTACCATCGGCGCGAATTTGAAGCATGCGCCTAATGCCCGCGCGCCGCCGAGCTGGGAGCATCGCAGCGCGCCGTTCTCAGCGAGCCCGCGCGCGCATTCTGCGCATTCCTGGCGCTGCGAGGCCGCCCCGGCCCGAAATATTTCACCGGCGAGAGGCTAGCCGAATGAGTAGCGCGAGAAAAATTTGTCCACGGCGGCGACGCTGCGCCAGGCTGAGCGAGTCGCGTGCATTTCTACGCTGCGTCGCCTCGAAAATAAGCCCGCGCCGCGAAATTTACGGCGCCGGCCATCGTCGTGCGCCGCTTCCCTTGAGATTTTACGATCGGCAAGCTTGGTACGGAGGATTGCCGCGTGTACAACAATGCGCTCTTGAGCAGCCACCCCGTGCACGTGCTCGGCACGACCGCCGCGGCGCTTGTTTGCAGCGGCGGGCAGGAAATGGTGCAGCTTCCGGCGCATTATGCGCACACTTCCCGGCTCTCCACGCGGCGCTCTCCACACACACCTCCCGCGCCGTAGCGCAGCGCCGCGGCGCGATTAAGATCCGCGCGTCGCTGCTTGTACACGTGCATTATCCCATCGACGCTCGCCCGCTCGTCCAGTGCCCCAAACGCCTCAAAAGACGAGGCTCGTTGAGAGCTGCCGGCTATGCGCTGGGAGGAGTATTCGTTTGATGTTTGCTGGATGCGCGTTGCAGCTTTATCGCGGCAGTCAGCTCGATTTTCCTTGGCGCGTTGTGCGCGAAATTTATTCGCTTGGCGGGCGGTGAGAAAGTGCACGCCGACCCTGGATCTCGGCAAATTTGAAAAATGCCGCTGTTCGGGGCGCGACTGGAATGCCGAAAATCTTTTTGTTTCGCATGAGGGCGGGTGGGGGATGTGGGGCGGCGGCGGCAAAGTTGGGCGTGCGCGGAATTCCGAGCGCTTTATTCGTTCGCACGCCGGCGGCGCGCCGGCTGGACAACGCCAATTGTTTTTGTGTATACTGTTTCCTTGCTCCTAACTTTTCATTTACGCATCACAAGTTTCCTTTGCCAGCGGACGATAGCAGCCCCCCCCCTCCCCTTTGTTGGGCCGCGAAAATAACCGGGTGGAACGCAGAACACTGCAGCCCGCCGCCGCACACCGGAGGGTTGGCGCTCACAATTTATAGCAGGCGGGAATTATCTATTCCGGTTGGATGCACCGAGGCGAAATAATTCAGCTGTGCGAGGCAGCGATAGGAGGCCGCCGCTGACCGCGCGGTGATATCTGATTCTAGGTGATATTCTACGACAGCGACTGGAACCCCACGGTCGATCAGCAGGCCATGGACCGCGCGCACCGCCTCGGCCAGACGAAGCAGGTCACCGTCTACCGGCTGATCTGCAAGGGTTCCATCGAGGAGCGCATCCTGCAGCGCGCGCGCGAAAAGTCCGAAATTCAGAATCTGGTCATCAGCGGCGGCAGCTTCAAGCCGGAGACGCTGAAGCCCAAGGAGGTGGTGTCGCTGCTGCTGGACGATGAGGAAATCGAGATGAAGTGTATGTCTACCTGCTGAAGGCGGTTTTCGATTGATGCTGATGATGATGATTTGTGCTTCTTGCGACGATTTGGCATTTAGATCGTCAAAAGGCCGAGGAGAGAAAGGCGATGGAAGATATGCGCGAGATGGATCGGAAGCGCAAGTACGCCAGCGCCCAAAAGGTATG
>JAAAKC020011100.1:58619-70701 GCA_010014765.2 Aenictocupidus jacobsonorum | reverse complement strand
AGGTTTCAAAATACTTGAAACTTCGCATATGAAATTATTTCCATGTTTGGAAGTACTTATCGGTGCGAGCAATTATTTTCTGTTATGAATGATAATAAATTCTTGTCCGAAACTGTATTAATAACGCTCATGTTGGGTAAATTTGGAAGGTAGTCTCTTTATGTATGATTATTATTCAAAATGAAAATATTAGTTTCTATGTATATTGATGTTTTTGCGGCACACCTAAAGTTAAGCATCTTTTATTTCGCCCAAGTCAGCTTTTGAGTTTGACACCCCTGCGGTAAGGCGAAGCGGCGACATTAACGAGTGAGCCGCGGCGCGCTCGGGAGGCGCATTGTCGAGCGGGCCCCGCATTGTCTTGCGGTATTTTATGGTGCGAACGCGGAACGCGGAAAAAACACGCACGCCACGGGAGAAGAACGCCGGCGCGGACGTCGTGGGCCCCGCTGTCGCCGTAGTACACGCAGGCGATAAGCGCGAGATGGCGGCGGCTATCGGCGCGTCTTATCATCGAATATGCGCGCGCCGCGCACGTTTTGGTTTGTTTTAGCTCCCAGCTTAAGCGGCGCGCTGGGCGTCTGCGATGTGGCAATTTTCGCGGCACGCGATTTTTCTGCGCGCCGCGCCGAACAACGCGCGCATGCGCGCGAGCGCCCGGGAGTGTAATTAACATTCCCACGTACACGGCGTTCATTCGGGTGCGTGTGCGAGCGCCACCGGCCAACGTGCGGGTGTTCAGCGTAATCCAAAAGGACGTTTGACGCTGCTGGCGTGGCGCGACGAAATCCGGAAACGACGAAAACTCATGCCATTCACAAAGCTTCCCCGAGCGCCCCGCGCATTCAAAACGCCGATTGGGCGCGACGCGAACCCCAGCGCGCCCCTGCTGATCACTTATTAATTGTGACCATCGGTGCGCCAAGCAATCGCGTTCGTTTGCCGCCCGATGAAAATGCTCCTCCGCTCGTCTTCGCGGCGGTGCGTGGACGTTTAACGTTATTAAACTATTAATTAGGTAGCAGTAAACCGCGATGCGTGCGCACGGCGCACGCCAGCGCGCGGCCCGAGTGAAAACAATCGACGAGCGCACCTCGAGCGCACTCGCGCATACAGTGTGTTCGCGCCAACGTCTACCCAGGCATCCTACGCAGCTTAATTAAATCATATTCAGCGCGCCTGCGCCAATTAAATCGCTTTAATTGCCGCGTGGCGCGATATTCAGCCATGTCGGACGATGCACACGAGTAATATGCGCGCTCGCACACGCAGCCGCAGGTCTCGTTAAGAATTCCGCCAGCGGCCTAATCTAAAGTGGAAAACGCGATACTTGGGGCTGGCAACAATCGCGGTGAAATTTAGCGAATTAATGGCCGCAGCCCAGCGTGAAGTTAGTTTCACTCTTAAGCCACTCTTGGCGTTCAATTGGCTGCACTGGCGAGCTGAATGCGAGCGGATCGCAGCGCATGCGCCGGCGCATTTGGCGTTTACGACCTCTGCCGTTTTCCGATTTCTCCGCAAAATTGCGCCACTGCGCCGCGCGCGAAAGCCGTGGCGCCAAACAGGCGATTTGGGACAACCACCAACCCCATCTAACGGATGCGAGCGACGCGGAGGAGGCGCCAGAACCCGCATACTAACTACCTGAATCTGCTGACTGCACGTCCACGCTCAATTCGAAAACGATTGGAACTTCGAATGCTCGTTTTTTGCTTCGTTACAAAGTTCTCTGCGTAAACATTTGGATTTACTTGCGCCTTTAGCCATGATGTTAGCAATTCATACAGCATTCTTAGAATTAACACCGTTGCCACGACTGGGATACGTGTGCCAAGACGGAACACACTCGACTAGTGCGCGCTATGAGCGTATACGACGCGCACTAAGCGCCGAAACGTCGTAAATCATAGGCGCGGACGAGCGCCGCAACAAATAAAACGACGGCACCATGCGCGCCGAATCATTTCGCAGTCGTACTTAATAAAATCACTGCTTTATTGTTTGCCGCGCGGGTATGATCTCAGCAACGACGATCGTGCAAGTTGCAGCAGAAACGCCAACAAAAGCACAATTTTCCCAAAGCGTACTAGCTCAAATGTAGGCGGTGAAGTCTCAGTTTGGGATTCCCAGGGTGTCTGCTCGGCCGAGTGTCTCCGATGGCGCTGGCATTCTTTATATTCCGCGAACATCGACGATGTACCGGTACGTGCAATTCCGCGCAGCCTCGCAGGTTCTCAGCCCACCGCCGCGAAGGAAATCCGCCGATCGCTCGCCTAATGCGAAATTTCTATCGTAGAATGTCCGGTGTGTAATGTAGAATGTGTAATGCGTTATTAATTACTCGCCGTTGCATGTTATTACATGTTGTTACATGATTTTGGCCCAGCACGCGGGCGATTTGTAGGTCCGCATGCAGAACACGGCGCGCGCGCAATGCGCGACGCACGCGGGCAAATGTAAAGCTGTAGCGCGTTGTTGGCCGCGGCGGCGGCGATGATTTGCGACGTGGTGCGTTGTTGCTCGGCGCGCGCGCGCTCGGCGCCCGTTCGCTCGGCGCGCCGGCGATGATGGCCTGCGAACACCCGACGCTCCGCTCCACCGTTTCGCGGCCGCGCGCGGCCAACGCCGCCGCCCGCGGTCGCCGCGCATAGTGCAAACAAATCGGCGCGCAGATGAAGGATGAGCGCAGGCCCGCGCGCGCCGCGGTCGGTTTCGCGCTTTGCCAGCGCCGCCGTCGAAGTCGTCGCCGCGCAATTAAACACGCATGCCGCCTCGACGCGCGTGCGCAGGGCGGCCGGGGCCGGCGCCGGCACCGAATCGGCGGAATGCGGGGGTCGCGTAATTGAAGCGCGTTTAAGGCGATTTGTCCGCCTCGCTTGACCTCTTGTCCGGCGCCGCTCGGCGCCTAATCAAATCTCGCGCACCCAGCGGCAACGCACGCGCCCAGCGCCGCGCACTGCCCGCGCTGGAAAAAGCGAATCGATGTGCGAGGCATCCCGCGTCTGCGCGATTGATTGAGATGTATCCGCGCCGGCCCCGGCCGCGCACAATGCGGATGGCGAAGATGAATAGCTGCATGATTGACTGGGCGGAAATTCGCCGCGGCGCGGCGCTTTTTGTCATCCGGGGCGCGCCCGACGAGTCTTTCCATCTAAATATTCATCCATTGGGCGGCGGTGGCCAAGCCAACGCGGATGCTAGCGCCGCGCCGCGGAGCAGAAAAAGCCCGCCGCGCGGTTCCCATCGCGGCCGTTGCAGCTTTCATTCTTTCGACGCCGCGCAAGAAATAACTAAGTCCGACCGCAATCGGCGCAAAAATCCGATCAAATTGTAGAAGCCGAGCGCGAAATCATAGCTCTCCCTCCAACCGCGGCTTCCACCTGCTATTTTGTTATTGTGCATATTGCGGACGTTACTTAATAAAATCGCATCAATGCGTCGAAAGTGAAAACGAAATTGAAATGGATGCTCGAATTACGGTCATCTGCGCTGGAAGAACTAATAACAGATCGATGCAGCATGCGCGCGCGCATTGCGAGCCCGGCCTGGCGGAGTACATGCGCGCTGAGATATGAATGTTACCATTATCTACGACAATTGCGCGCCGCTGGCGCGCGCATTCCCGCCCGATGCGCATCAATTCAGTTCGCGACGCCGCCGGTCTGCGCGCGCAATTGATGTGGAAATCGAAAATCAACGCCGCGCCGAGGAAGTGCGCGCGCCTTCATCGCCAGCCAGCCCACCGCGCGAAATGGCGCAATTTGCAACATTCGGCAGGAAATTTATTTCATTATTTCGCTACAATGTAGGTGCGCAAGCCGGCCAGGTGCGACGCGAGCGCGCGCAACATCGATGCGCGCGATAAAAGAGTTATTACAATCCGCGCATCCGAAACGAATGCGATGCGATTGCGATTGCGGCGGCGGCGGCGGCGAAGAGAAGGAAGAGGCGAAGACGGCGCGAGGCGCTGGCGCTGCTCGCTGCTCGCGCGCTCCGCAACGAGTATGTGAACCGACAGCCGGAGGAGCGCACCGAGCTGCAACAGTTAACAAGTTCATCCGCCTTTTTACGATAGATTAAAATCTATAATTCTTATTTTCTTACAGTTAAACGAGAAAATTGCGCTTCAGCGCGGCGCGCCTCTGTGACGGCGACGCAGCGCCAATTTCAGTTTTCTGTTCGGTTCGTGCATGCTGTCCCGCGAGCGCGATGGATGGATATATTTTAAGGTCTGCTGATTCGCCTCGTACGCCATTAAGTCTTTGGAACATCTCCATTTTTTCCTCGCCGCGTCGCCGCCGTGGCCGCTGCGCCGCATGCGCGGGCGCTCCTCTTTTTCCTGCAAGCGCTGCTTCTTGCACGAGGCTCGCCGGCTCGCGCGGTATTAGCGCATCGCCACCACCGACCACACCACATCGCCGGCGTGCCCGCTGGCAGTCGTTTGTAAAACAATCTTTAACGACACTGCCAACACACGCACGCGCACGCGCACCCGCTCCGAGTGCTACCACGCAATACGCTGGCGCGCGTCGCCGGACGGTAATGAGTTGACAACAAAATTTCCATCAGTGGCGCAGCAGCCAGCCCGAAATTAATTGCGCTCGGCGACGGACACGCGCCGTTTATGATACGCATTGTAGTAAATAATCGTCGCGTCTCGCCGCGTCGGATAAGTGTCGGTACGGCCCGACGATCCGTCCGAGCGTCGGCGGGCCGGCGCGCCGTGAGGAAAGCGAGAGTCGACCCTGCTCGGAATTAGCCGGCGAGCGCGTACGCGGAACTAACCTCTCGCGAAAGCGCCTGGCGCAGCTGATTTAATGGCGCTGCATTTGCATCGGCATCGGCATCGGCGGCGCCCTCTGCCGGGAAAAAAATCGCCGCGCGCATGCGCGATTGGATCTCTCGTGTGTCGATTATCGCCAAGTGCAGTTAAATAAATAACAAATAAGTAACTGTAAAGCGTTTGTCAGCCGTTAACGAAGTCGGTGCGATGCGAGTGCGCTCGCGACGCGCAGCCTCGCGAGTACGTCGCGCTCCATGCGAAAATATTGCGTTCTTCATATTGAACTCCGGCGTGCGTCGAGTGCAACACAACGGTACACCACACGGCTCTTCGACGCGGTTGCCTTCTCCACGGCGCGGTTTCTTCACCCGCGAGCCGCGCGCGCGCGCTTGTACACGATGCGGCGCGCACATAAACCATTCTAATCGCGCGGCCGGCGAAAAGCGCGCATTTTCCGCGCAGAGAAAGTTCTCGCGTTGCGAAGCCGCCGTGGCCGCTCGGCGTGCGGCGTGTATCACTCTCGCCTCTATGCCGCATGCGCGCGGCCGTTCCATTCTTTTTCAGGGCGGCCAACTGCACGCGGCGCGTTACTATCTCCGCCTTAGAAGGCCCGAAACGAGCGCGCGAGCGATAAACGCGCCGGCGCGCTTCCCTTATTTGTGCAGCGCGCGCTGGCGCCGCGCCGAGCGAGGAAAGGCAGGAAATCTTAATAAAGTTTAATTGGGTGCGTGCGTGCGCGCGCGCAGGCCTTTTAAGGACGCGCGGAAAACGCGCCGAGAAAATCGGCGCGCGGCGCTGGCTGCAGCATCGCAACCTGTTGCCGGGCGCTGCGAGCGGCACCGCATGGAATTTAATTTTCGAAATTGAGAAATTATAAATCACTTATATCGCCTTCGAGGATCAACTCGCACATTAATATCCATTACGGCGATGCGCGCCGAAGATATTATTCATTGGGTGCCGGCACATAGAATTATGTACTATCGACACCTTATTATTGTGCATTGCTTCGGCGGCGAGTGTGTGCGCCGCGCGCGGGCAGGCCCCATTTTTGCGGCCGCGTCCGCGCTTTCCGTCCCGCACAATGCACGCGCAGCGATTACCGGCGATTATTCCGAATCAAACTAGCATTTACGTGCGTGCATCTGTTACGTCGCGCTGATTTATTAACATCTCGCATTCGGCTAGCGAAATGCCCACGCGTAATTTATTTACGGCGAGAGGCAGTTTATTTAATGCCGGCTGGCGCGGCGCGTGGCGCGCGCGCGAGGTTCTCAGTGCGCGCGCTGGCCGAACGCGCTGCACAAATCGATTAAAAATCAATTGCAATTTAATGCGGTGCGTGAATCGCGGTGCGATCGATACAAAGCGCCGCCGCCACCGCCGCCCCCGCCGCCCCCGCCGCGACGTGATCTCCACACCGGCCGGCCCGTAATTATGAATAATCATCAGCCGTGTCCTTGGCGAGGTAATTGTTCGAGGACCTTGATACGCGGAGCGCGTTATGTAAGCGCTTCGACGAAAACGCGGCGAGGCGTGCGTTCGAAGTGCGCGCACGAAGACGCTCCCAGCGCGGCCCTCCGCACCGGAAAGCGGATATTAGAGAGTAAATTATTTAATTACGGCCGGGACTTCCGGCTGGCTGGTAAGCGGCGCAAGCGCGATGCCACAAGGGTGGGTTGGCGAGGTCGGCGCCGTGCTGACGCCGCCGTTGCGCGGGAGGAAGCTGCCTCCGCCGCCTCCGCCGCCTCCGCTGTCCATCTGCCGCGAGCACAGCCAGATGGGAGCAGTCGCAGCGCGCCCGGCCGCGACGCGCACCAGCTCGAAGGCAGGCGCCGGCGCGGGGCGACTCAATCCGGCCGAGGGGCACCGCAGCGCTCACTTACTTTTGATGTGTCCATTGGCGGTCTTGGCGTGCCCGTTCGGAATGTAGTGCGGCGCGTGGCCGTTCTGGTGCGCGTAGCCGTTCTGGTGGTGCGCGCCGCCCCCGTGCAGGAGGTGGCCGTTGGTGTGCGCGTGCGAGTGCGCGTGGCCGGCAGGCATTGTCGCTCGCTCTTCCGGGGCCGCTCTATCAGCCAATTAGCGGCGTGCGCCGCATATTATCCATTCCGAGCGAATCTGCAAGAGATGCACACACATTGATGAAATCGCTTCATTTGCGGCGGGCGCGGCCGCACGGGCGGGCCGTACGAACGCGGCGCGGAATGGCGGCTCCGCGCGTAGTACATTTTCAATTACCGCTAAATTATAGGCGGAAACGCCGCGCGGCTGCGCCGCTAAATCAATTATCAACACGCGTCGCAGAGGGCGAAACGCTCGGCCGCACGTCCGTGGCCAGCCGCGGCCGGCGAGCGGAGCAAGATGTTACCAGGCACGCGGAAATGCGGACGTGCGCGGACGACATCAGACGCGCAGCGCCAGGCAAATTGATACGAAATTAGCGAAACCGCTAGCCGGCGTGCCATAAATCCCGACGCCGCTGCAATCCTCCGCCGGCCGGCCGTCCCGAGCGGCTCCAACCAGCCGGCATGGCGCAGATGCTGGCGCAGCCGCTGGCGCAGCCGCCTGGCACACTTTCGGCCGCGGAGGGCGCGCGCGTGCAGCTCAACGCCAGCGCGCGCGCCGATAGCACTGTGACATTGATAACTTTTCGCGCGGCATGCGGCGGCGGCGGCGGACCCGTCCGCTCGTTAATTATTTGCCGGCGTAATTGCCGGCGATGTTGCGGAGTCGGGTTCCCCGCTCGGCACGCCAATTACACTCGCGTGCAAATAAATGCCACAAATCAAAAACGCAAGTGCGCGCACCTCGGCGCACGACCCGCCGCAAAATGCATCGCGAGCGCTGCGCTGCGCTGAATGAGCGTCAGACAGATGATGCGCTCGCTTTTCCTGTGCACACACACAAACACACACACACACATACGCTTGCGCGCACCTGGCATACGCGCACGCATCCGAAGCAGCGTCAACAGCCGGACTTGTTAGTTAACTTGACGAAACTATCGCGCTGTTCTATGCTAAAAAATCCCGTCATTAATGCTTGCCCAACTCCGTTGTTTTGCGACGTCCGCCTCGGTGCGCCGCACGTGCATCGTTAATTCAATGCCGCGTTCGTCAACCAGCTTACCGACGTCATGCTGGAAATATTTAGCTTCCGAGCCGCGCGCCCAGCGTCGAAGGTTCACGGTGCAAGCGAAGCGCCTGGGGAACGCAGTTTGTTGAGCGCAAACGTACCTGCGGACGATATGATTGATTAGAACTGCGATGGACTCGCCGGAAATGCACCCGATCGACGCTCGCCAGCGCAACGCCTCAATGCACCATCGCCATTCGGCCCGCACAGTCGTAAAGTTTCACGCGCAACGTGCGTGAAGCCAGGTGATAAACGCTCGCCCGCAAATCGTCCGCCAAACAACAGACGGCCCACGAGGCGAGCGTTCGGCGCGCACTGCGGGCGGCTCGCGACGCAGTTTGAAACTCCGCAGGAGCGCGCGCTATCGCCGCGCGGGAACGCCGGCGCGCGAGCGAGCAGGAAGCGGCCGCCGCAGAATCTATCTGCGGACTAAACTTTTCTCTTCGCGCGCGCCGCACCAGACCCGATGCGCCTTCTTCTTCGCGGCGGCCGCGCGCTCCCGCCAGTCGCCGCAGCCGCCAGACCGGGCGCGCTCTTCTACGGCGACGCCGGCCCCAGCGAGAGTCCGCAGTGCGAGCACACCTGTCATTACAGGCAATTTACGATTTGTTTACACACGCCGGCGGTAATCGTCGTCGGCATCTGCGGCTTCCTCGTCGACGTTCCGCGGCACTTCCCAGTGCCCACCGGCCGAAGCGCGATCATCAGAATCGCGTTTTGCTTCTAATTGGAGGCGCTTGCAGCGGGTTTTTGTCGCGAATGCTTTGACACGCACGCCGAGAATTTCCTGCAGGATCATCGCCGGATTAGGTGCTTCCAGCGATAATTTATCGGCATCGACGCTTCCCCATAGAGGGTCGAGTCACACTCACAAAAATTATGAAGGTTATCTTTTAGAATAACACATTTTCCTCACGCTGCAACAATGTTACAAATTACACTTTGATTACATTTACATAATTGCCCTGTGGAGTACGCTTCTTATGCTGTCCTAGGCGCTTAAGTACGCGTCACAAAACACAGTTGTCTTCACCGAATCAGATTAAGCGTTTTCTCATATGTGGCTGACTGTTACCGAATGCTAAAATGAGTCCAATTCTCAAGGCCAAAGAATTTTAACGCACGTTTAGTACCTGGCAACTCGACCATTTCACAGCCTGGATTTGGTTCATCGATAAACGTCAACCTAATTTGTTCAGTATCTACAATTTAATTTCATAATAAAACATGATTTTTATTTTGGTAATTTCTTACATTATAGTCTGTGGAGTGGCAACGTTCCTTCCAAAATGTGTACACCAACGAATTCGTACAGTGTTATGACAACTTTTACTCCATGCTCAGCATTTTTGATGTATTTTTGAAGTGCTAATGCCATGAAGTCCTCAAATTTTTAAATCTTCCGGCCATATTCTGCAGTGTTCAACGGAGTTGACAAATGCGAAATACGCATAGTGGTTTATGCTATGCAACCAGTACGTACCCCCTTCTAGTTCACCAAGCGGCCGCCAGGCGATTTCCTGTTTGCCAATGGAGCGCTTTCCGCTAACCCCACACTTTACCGACGTAGGCCACTCATAACACTAAGAACCGTTGGAGCACGTGCTTCACCTGCGGCGGAAAGTTCAAGGTAAAGCCGAATCACTCAATTGCACCGCTTTTCTGAGGCGCTTCGCAACTCGCTCACGCACTCGACACACCGCGACTGCCAAAAAATCCGCTCGGCGCCCGTTCCGTGCTGGTTAAACACTGTAAACATGAGCTGTGCCGGGGGGTCGGAGGCGCCGATGGGTGATGGTGGAGATGCGTGTTTGCCGACCAGCAGCACTGCATCTGCGACGGATCCGCCAAAGGCGGACGTGTGCTCCTCTGAGGAGCAGAGCCGACCTGAAGGTTGTGACGATAACAACATGTGCCAAGCGCAACAGCCAGACTTTTACACGGTTGGAGAGGAGAGCGTGGTTACAAATCACTCTGAGACAGATGATGACACTGATGCGTCCCTGCCTGAGCAGGAGTATACCATGTACAACTTGGAAGAGGAAACTGAGGCTGGTGTGGATTGCCCATCAGATGCTGTTAAACAGAAAAAAGAGAAGAATGACTTGCTCCTGGACACGCTGAAGGTGCTTGGAGCGATGAACCTTTCTGAAATGCCTGTTTCGGACATTTCTCACATTACTATTAGCCCTGATGAGTGTATCCTCATTGGCACAATCTTGCATCTTATAGGACCACTAGGTGAGTTCTGTAATTGAGGCATACAATATGTAATATAACAGTTGTGGTCTGTATGGATTTTCAGTTGTGGTGCAGTCGCTTGAAGATAAGCCAGTGTATGACAGTGGTACTATAATGTTCCTTGATTCTGGAAAGATGCCTCTGGGTGTTGTCTTTGATGTGATAGGATCTGTTAAGTGTCCTCAGTATTTAGTTAGGTTCAGTGATGAGGCGGAAGCAACGGTCGGCGCTATAAGCTCGGGGACGAATGTTTACGTTGCGCTTCAGTCAGAACATTCTCATTGTGTATTTCTGCAGAAACTTTTAAAGTAAGTTGATCCACCATTGCCAGTTAATTATACCTGCTCATATGTATCCCTAACTGCATTGCTGTGATTAACTTGGTTACCTTTTCAATGCATGGTATGTTATGAATCTTATTTGCATTTTACAATTTGTCATTTATTAGGTGCTATTAGATGTAATCGTAGTTAGTTTCGCTTGCGCTTCATCGGATGTAAGTTGACCCATAAGAGCACGCACGCCAGCATCTCCCAAATGCTGGAGTATACTCATCCGATTCATTTTCAGGGAGAAGGGCAGCGATGCGTCGGGGAAGAACGATGTGGAAGTGCCCAAGGAGCTGCAGGAGGCATCCGACGACGAGGCCCAGCCCAGCTGCAGCAGGCGGCCGAACGACCGCAAGCGCAACCGGAGCACATCAACGAGCTGGTACCAGCGCTTCGAGGAGAACATGAACATCCGCAACGTGATCAATTCGCAAATGCATCAGGTACGAAGGCATGCGGTGCCGCAAGCGCGCCACCGGGCGCACGGCGCCGGCGCCTCAACGCACGCTCCTCGCGCGGCCGCAGCTGCCTCTCTTGTCGCGCACGGGAGCGCTGCCAACGAAGGCAACGCATCGCACGCCGTCGGCGCCGTATCGTATGCCGCCGCCTGTGCACCGTATGCTGCCGGCGGTGCACCGTACGCTGCCGGCGCCGCACCGCACGCCGCCGGTGCCGCATCGTATGCCGCCGGCGGTGCACCGTACACCGCCGGCGCCGCAACGCCTGCCGCTGGCGCATGGGGATTCCCCCACGGCTTCTATCCACAGCATCCGCCGCCGCTTCTACCCAGCTACCCACCTGTCACCGCCACACCCGGCGTGCAATATCCTTATCCGCCACTTACTTGCAGTCACAGTACCCCACTGCGTGCGCCATTATTCGTTGCCCAGGCGACGTTGCCGGGTGGAGGCCCCGCTCCGTCGCACGTCTACGGGAGCGCGGTGCCAGTCCCGCATCCAATTCCTAATATGCAGTACTACGCATGCCCGTCGGCCTGGACCGGCGGCACAACAAATGGCGCATTTTATGATGGGCGTTATAACTAAAATGCGTCAAGACTCTGGATCTCAGCGAAATGGCCAGTGTCTCTTTGTTGAGTTACTCCGTCTTCGCGTTTGTGCTTTCGTTCATCGTACAGCATTGTTGGGCTTGTTATTAACTGAAAGATTGTTTAATTTTTTTATTTCGGGGATTTTTTGTTGCTCAGCGGCCCTTGTTTTTTTGTGCGGTGATACGTGGTACAATGCGTTTCATGACAGATGTGCAATGATTGACTCCGGACGATTTAATGCCATTGAGCTGTACAGTGACTTACGCAGAATGTCGCCATGTGAGTTGGAAAATATTTCGTAAAGGAATCTGGATCGTAGGGACATCTGAACGATATGGCCGTTGCTATTTGTTAATAAATATAAGACTTCCTTTGTTGTTATGTTTTCATTCATTCCGCAGTATTGTTCAGGTTGTTATCGAAATATGCCTTTTAATTTAATTATTTCGAGAAGAAAGTTTTGTGGTTAAACGGCGTTTCCCTTCTTTGTGCAGTATTGTTGACTGAAACATCCTTTTAAATTTCATTATTTTGGAGAAGAAT
>JAAAKC020011100.1:28299-39777 GCA_010014765.2 Aenictocupidus jacobsonorum | reverse complement strand
ATCTGCAATTTTTGGCGTCAATCGCATTAATGTTGCACAGTCTGGACGCGGCTTTGTTTACACGCTCCAGCCTGCGCTTTAGATGCCGCAATCAAGCAATTCGAACGTTGAGGACGGCGCGCCGTGCGCTGCTAAACCAGCCGGCTAATTTCCGACAGCGTCCCGCATAATTCATCCATTGCGAGGTGTAGCAAACAGAATGGATGACGTCATGACCACTCGTAAATAACTCACTTCATAAACGCTCGCGTCAGTTACCAGCGAAAAGCGCCTCAGAGGAATAGTTTTTTTTTCAGCTGTTCGATGTTCCGCACAGCTTCGAAAGGCGTCGATGAAACGTTTTTCCAAGCCACAACCGACGAGGCGCTTGCCCGAATGGACGAGGCGAGGGTTGCAGCGTCTGCAATTGCCGTGCGGCGCATTCGCAATTCTGGCAAATCATCGCGTAATTGTCATTGTTTGCGCAGCGCAGCGCCGCGCCAGCACGCAAACGCGTGTTATTAGCAAATATGGAAAGCGTATTGTGTGCAACGAAGGATTTTCTTCGTACCGCGCGCGCAGCGCCGTTTATAATTTTTCTCCGCACGGCGGCACCATCGAGTTATCACTGGGCGCCCACAGCAGCGGTGGCCCTCACCTGCTTGCGAAGACACAAAACAGGCAGCGCCGGCCAATTTCCATGGCTCTGTTGCGCAATAATTGCGCGCCGCGCGGCTCGTCAAATAATTTATAATCAAATGGTATCTCGTGACCTCTTGGCACTGTTCGAAAAGTTGGCGCTTTCCAGGCGTGCGCGACACAGCCGCCGGCCGCAAGCAGCGAGCATGCCATTTCTCGGAGATTTAGCTGGCTGCCAGGCAGGCGCGGTATTTGTGTCACAAATTCTCGCTCGCGCTAGCGGATAATTCAAAGCGCCGGCGCGCTCACGGCCTTAGCATCCTTGGAATAAAAATATTTAAATTGAAAAGATCCGGGAAGGCGTTTACATCGAGCGCAGAGCGCAATTACTGGCACGGCGAGCGTTCGCTCCTCCGAAACGCCGATGACAGCCGGCCAAATTCCGTCGTGAGATGTCACGTACGTAGCGGGACTGCCGCCCAGCGGCATAGCAACAGTCCCGGCGGCGTTGCTCAATTTACACGTACCTGCATCTGGCTACTGTTACAGCATCGGTTTTCGGATCTGCGGCGCATCTCGGCAAGGTGCGAAAATACTACGACCGTACTTGCTGGACCTCAGCGGCCCGAGTAAGAGTCGGAGCGCCCACTTGCAGTTTCCTTTTACTTGCATTTCCTTGCGGTGCAGGAAGTGCGCGACGAAGCGTTTTTAAATGCCATCGGAGCTCTCGCAGCGAGCGCATTGTTCGCGTAGGTACCCGGCCGGGCGCCGGTGAATATGTGTCAATTGAAATTTATTTGTATAGAAAGCGCGAGTGAAAGCACCGCGGCGAAGATCGCGTGCAGAACATGGAAAGGTTACGCATTCGAAGCTGGCCGCCAGCCGCGCAAGGGACCAAGCGCGCCCAAGCGAGTTAGATAATAGCGTCGCGCCGTCGCTCGCCTCGTTCACCATGACTTTTGAGCACTCTTGAGCAACGCCGCGCGCTGCGCCGCTTGATTGGCCAAATTGGCAAATTACAATTAGAAACTCGTTAGGCGCGCGAAGCGGCAGGGACGCATTTCCTGGCTGCGGCGCGCGCATAATTCGATGACTTAATTGAAGAAGTCCACGCTTCCTCGTTTCGTTCGCCGCGCGCGTAATTTCGCTGGTCGCGTGGCGCGGCCAACATTGACGCCACCGCGCGCCGCTCATCATCGTAGTTTCATAATTATTCATCGCTACCATTGTGTGTGGGTGCGCAGAGCGCTCCATCGGTTGTTTTCGTTGAAAATTGTTCCCGGATCTTCTTGCCACTCGCGCGCCGCTCATCGGGCCGGCCATTCGCGCTCGTTCGCGCCCGCCGCCTCTGATTAAATTTCTTTCGGCCGCGCTCGCGAATCAGCCTCGACCGCTCAAGCCGAAAACGCGCTGGGCGCGCGCGTGAAGCCTCGCAGTTGCGCGCCGCGCTGAAAATTCAATTTTGTTGGCACCGCCGTCGACATCGGCAACGCCACGCCGCGAATTCCATAATACGTACTTTTAACTTTCGCTGAGAACCGGATGTGATAATTATTGCATCGATTTATTGGACATTTAAAAAACAATTTAACGTCGCGATAGCGCGCCCGTGCTATCGGCGGCTGGGCGTTCGCCAACCCGATAGTTAAAAACTTTCGAGACGTCAACTTAGCGTGCTCGGGCCGATGAGGTAATTAAATAATTTTACCTTTTTTTGCATCGGCATCATATTTGAATGTTTTCAAATTAATCACCGCGGCGTCAGCGCGCATAAGCGCTGTGCAGAAGACGGCAATTTCTCTTCGCACAAAAAGCGTGGAATGCCGCGCGCAAGTCGGAAATGGATTGCGCGCGCGCGCGCGCGCGGCGTCAAACATTTTCTATTTATTGGCGTGCCATACATGCTCGTGCTGCGCCGAACAAGCAGCGTGTGCAAATTCAGCTCCGCGCTGTGCGACCTTGATGGCGGCGCAGGGATACACGAAATGCGCGAAATGCATAGTATCGAAATGCCGAAGTGCTGGCAAAGGCGACCAATTGAGGTTATGCGGGATACGCGTGAAGTGTTGCTAGTCCAGGCACACGTTGGAAATCGTTTGAACGCCTGTTCATGATTTTAGCGCATCGAAAAGCGGCAAATAACAAATTATGCGAACCGTACGAAAGTTGCTTGCTACCATGTTACAAGTGAAAGTTCACTGCCGTCTTGCTTCTTGACATTAATGCACATCGTGCATCATATTAAGAATGAGGCGAGAAATTTTTTCATTCGATCTTTTCGCGGCGCGTTATATTTTCTTAACGATACCGTGCTCGCGCGGTGACAAGCGCCGTGCGAAAAAATCATTCCGCGCGCGCGCGCAAACGAGTTTCCCAGCGGCGGCGCCGACGTTCGCTAATTGTTCTCCGCTGATTAAAAACGCAAGAATGCAAAGTTGAACGCGCCGCGCGCGTGCGTTGTGCAATCACAACATAGAGACTCTCGCATTCCGATGCAGAGATGAGCGCTGGAACGCGCGCGCGCTTTTTTGCAGACGCCGTTTGTCGCGCCGGGCAGAGATTGAAATGTATATAGCTTTCAACACAATAAAGCGATTCACCTTCAAATCCGTATGCAAATGGCGGCGAGGATGTGTTTTCGATTGATCTTTTTCCATCTCTGGCTGACGGCGCACACTTCGTGTTTGTTTGTGCCTTTGCTACCTCTGCGTCGATAGTTTTTAGGCCACGCGCGCCATGAAAAAGGCGGCGGCGCGGCCGCACAACTCGAATGCTAAACAGCGTCGTGTCTAATTAGTAATCAAATTAAGAAACCGCGCGTGCGATCGCGGGTGCTGATTGGAATTTCTTTTTGATTCAGGTCATCATTCCTATTACTATGCTTGACTCATACACACCTAGTGTTAGGTTATGAATTCAATGTCAGCGAGTACACGGCGCACATTCCGCACGAGCTGCGCGAACAAGTGCAGTGGGCCCTGAACGCCGAGCTCGGCGCGCACGCGCCCTGCAACGAGCGATTCGACGTGCCCTGCCCGCCCAGCAAGTATCGCCAGGCGACCGGCGAGTGTAACAACATTCGCCACGCGGACTGGGGCGCGCGAGGCGCACCCTTCCTGCGCATGCTGCCGCCGCAGTACGCCGACCGCAAGGAGGCGCCGCGGCAATCCGTCTCCAGCCATGCGCTGCCCAATGTGCTGCAGGTGGCCAAGGCGCTCCAGAAAGTGGAGCCCCAACACGATCACGAGTCAGTCACGGCCCTTCTGGGCGCTTGGAGCGAGTTCCTTCTGCACGATCTCGCAAGCACTGGAAACCTGAGGAGTTTGGACTGCTGCGATGGCGTCAACGCTCAGCATCCCGAGTGTTTCGGACGCCTGGGCAATGGGGACTGCAAGGAGTACATGCGGACCCTTCCTAGCATTCCCAAGGAACAGTGCGCTTTCGGTAAGGTTAATGCCGATGCCTACGGTTCGATTTCTCCTGATCTGGTTGCTTCTGCAGAATATAGAAATCAGATGAATCTGGCGTCATCCTTCCTGGATGGTTCAGCGATTTACGGTAACACTGCCGGCACTGTGGAGAAACTGAGGTCTTATGACGCAGGATTGGTCAATATTACTGCTTGTCGCGTTTGTCATGCTAATGCCTTATACTCCGCGATTCTGAGAGAGCACAACAGAATTGCTGTCAATTTGGCGCAGCTGAATCGTCATTGGAATGACGAGGCTCTGTTCCTGGAATCGAAGAGAATTGTCTCAGCGGAAATTCAGCACGTTACTTACAATGAGTTTTTGCCTATTATTCTCGACGAGGTAGGTTTGAGCTATTGCCACTGCAGATAAACTTGTTTCAGATGGCGTTACAGTAGTAGCATTACAATTTTAACGCATGCTCGTTGCCGCTGTTTTAGAACACGATGGCTAAATCTGGCCTGCGATTGAATTCGCACGGCCATTACTCAGATTATTCCAGCAATCACAAGGCTGGCGTCTATAACGAAGTCGCGCTCTCAGCTCTTCCCACTTTGCTCTCAATGATTCCCGGAGCACTCATTAACGAATCCGCGGAGAACTTCGCCGAAATGGTGGACCTCCTAATCCGCACCAAAGCCAAGTCGCCGAGTCTACACATGGTCGTGCCCTTGCGCTCCGAGTGGGACACGAGTGCCCTGCTGATCCACATGGGTCGTGACCATGGACTTCCGAGTTATACCAAATTTGTGCAATTCTGCAGCAACCGAACGGTGAATGGATTCGAGCAACTGTCGAAAATGGGCATTAGTTCTAAGAACATCGCCACTTTGACCAAGCTCTATGGGAACGTGCAGAATGTGGATTTGTTAGTTGGTGCTATTTTGGAGGCGCCTATCCTAGGCGCAGCCGTGGGCCCAACCACCACCTGCCTCATTGAGAAGCAGTTCAATCTGCTGCGGCGATCTGATCGATTCTGGTACGAAAACGACTTGCCACCGAGTTCACTCACGCCAGAACAGCTCAAAGAGATTAGGAAAGTCACACTTGCCGGCTTGTTGTGCGCCAACACCGACGACCTCGATGCCATCCAACCGAAAGCGTTCGTCCAGGAGGATCCCTTCCTGAATGCTCGACTGAGTTGCGACCAGCATTCACTGCCACGGTTGACGCCCTGGTTGGAGATGGACCATATGACCGATCTCAGCGAGGACATGCTCATGGATGCCATTGCCCGAGCCGAACACGATGTTCTGATGCGCAGGAAGATGGAGTATGAGGTGTGGTCGACCGTGGGAGGAATTGATCCCAAGTCGCATGCGGGTACAGCAGCTGCCTTCAGCAAAGCCAACAAGCAAGCACTCAAACTGGCCAACTCTTCTCTGCTGTTTGAATTCGCTAGCAACGAAATTATCAACTCTTTAATGAATAGACGCAGGAAGAGGCAACTCTTTGATAACAGTGTCATCAACTCAGTATTCCGCGTTGAACTGTCCGATGGACTGCAAAATGTCGATGTGTCTTCCCTCATTCCTCCAAATGTGCTGGACGTTGTGGAACCGAACTGCGAAGAATCGGCACCTTGCGACGCCAGCCATCCATTCCGGTCTCTCACTGGACATTGCAATAATCTCCGCAATCCGGCTTATGGTAAAAGTTTGACGACCTTCACAAGGTTACTCCCCAGTCAATATGAGGATGGCATCTCTCGTCCAAGAGTCACAGGTGCAACAGGTGTAGCCTTACCTTCTCCGAGAATTGTCTCCACCGTCATTCATCCTGATATAAGTAATCTTCACAGTCGCTACACCCTCATGACAATGCAATTTGCTCAATTTTTGGACCACGACTTGACCATGACTCCCATCCATAAAGGTTTCCACGAATCCATTCCCAACTGCCGTTCCTGCGATAGCGCTCGCACAGTACATCCAGAATGCAACCCGTTCCCAGTACCTCCAGGCGACCACTACTATCCTGAAGTTAATATCACCTCTGGCCAGCGCATGTGCTTCCCATTCATGAGGTCTCTGCCAGGTCAACTCCATCTGGGCCCGCGCGAGCAAGTCAACCAGAACACTGCCTTTTTGGACGCGTCCCAAGTTTATGGGGAGAACCACTGCGTTGCGAGGGATCTTAAGGGCATGGGTGGTCGCATGAATTGCACGATCCACCCGGAGAAGTATAAAGATCTGCTGCCAAGAAGTGACCGTCATCCGGAATGCAAAGCGGCGTCCGGTCTGTGTTTTATTGCTGGAGATGGGCGCGCTTCTGAGCAACCCGCACTCACTGTCATCCATACCATTTTTATGCGTGAGCACAACAGAATCGTCGAAGCCTTGAGGCAAGTCAATCCTCATTGGGATGCGGAGAAACTCTTCGAACATGCGCGTAAAATCTTAATCGCCGAGAATCAGCACATCACATACAACGAATTTCTGCCGAGAATCCTCAGCTGGAACGCAGTGAATCTGTACGGATTGAAGCTGCTGCCGCAGGGCTATTACAAGGACTACAATCCGGGCTGCAACCCCTCAATTCTGAACGAATTTGCCGCGGCGGCGTACCGCATCGGACACAGTATGCTCCGACCGCACATTCCACGCCTTAGTCCGAACTATCAAATAATCGACCCGCCAATCCTGCTTCGCGACGGCTTTTTCAAGGTCGACATGATTATGCAGGGCGGTATGGTCGACGAAATTACGCGCGGATTGGTCTCCACTCCGATGGAAACGCTGGATCAGTTTATTACCGGAGAGGTCACCAATCATTTGTTTGAGGATAGGAAGATTCCGTTCTCCGGCATTGATCTGGTCGCGCTGAATATCCAAAGAGGTCGTGACCACGGTTTGCCATCCTACAACAACTACCGCGCTCTGTGCAACTTGAAGCGCGCGACCACATTCGAAGATTTAGCCAGGGAAATCCCACAAGAAGTTATCGCCCGTTTCAAGCGCATCTACGCGACTGTCGATGACATTGATCTATTCCCAGGTGGCATGAGTGAGCGGCCATTGCAGGGAGGGTTAGTGGGACCCACCTTCGCCTGCATCATCGCCATTCAGTTCAGGCAGCTCAGGAAGTGTGATCGATTCTGGTAGGCAGGACGAATGAGTTGCGCGAGAATAGAAGTGCTGATATCTCTATTCGATTTGCAGGTACGAAAATGAAGACCCAGTTGTACGCTTCACCGAGCAACAGCTGCAGGAGGTCAGGAAGATAACGCTCTCTAAGGTGCTGTGCGATAATCTCGACGTGCACTCGGATATGCAACGCGCCGCGTTTGACATACCATCCAACTTCCTCAATCCGAGAGTTTCCTGCCAGAGTCTGCCCAGCATGGACTTCAACGCGTGGAGGGAATCTGCGACTCGCGGTTGTCTCATCGGACAATCTCAGGTGCAGGTAGGCGAATCGGCCTTTCCGAGCCCCTGCACCTCCTGTGTCTGCACGACTGAAGGCGTAAGTGTACCGAGCGGGCAAGGGACAACGTCCTAAAATTGCATTTGCAGGCTCAATGTGCTTCCCTGCGTGTGACCGATTGCAACCAGTTGTTGCGCGAATGGTCGCGCGAGACGATTCTGCGCGATGATGTATGCACAGCGCAGTGCGGCTTCCTGTTACGTGGAGACACTCCCCCGAACCTCAACATCTTCCAACGGCCGAGCGAGCTGAACCAAGATCTCATCCCGCCGCCGCAACGCAACACGCGGTCGCGACCGCTTAATACACAGCGCTTCAACTCGAACTTTAATGGTTTCAAATTTCCTGACTTGACGCCATTCGTGGCCAAGTAGGCGACGGAATCAGTTACCGTCGTTATTATAAATTATAACAAAATACATTTTTAGTGGCATACATATGCATCTATATGTTCTATCAAAGAATGGAAACGAGCGAATGATATATGAAATTTAATTTGTAAATACTTGCTTTTGGATCTCCTAATAATTTGATTCTTTTTACAATTTCTATTTTATGTATTCTGTCAACCATGCGAAAAATGAACTTTCACTGCAACTCGATAACCAGCAGAAAGTCACGTACGGTGATTGAACAAAATTAAGTATTTATGAAAGGAAATTATCAAACATTGTAAATATAGTTAAATACTATTATAATTTATATTGTTACTGAATGCGTTAGATAATAACACTAGCTGATTGATATGTATATTTAATCAAAATCAAAACTTAAACCGCGATGTTGGTGATTTTCAGGTCGCAAATTATATTCTATGTATCTTATTTTTATTCTAAACACGCAATCAGTTTTATTTTTTGTTTTGTTACCATTTTATACCATTTCAAATAATAATTTAAAATATTTAGCTTGTGATTTGCTTACTTCTTATCTTTACCGTGTCGCTGCACGGATAGGCCTTACGGCCTGTTTCATTCGCCCAGACTTGGCTGAGGTACTTTGGGCATATGAGCAACCCCTTGTGTAGGTTGCCAGTCTTGTTGCACAAGGTCTTCACCTTGTTCTCAGTTAACGATAGTTGCCGATATTCGTGCAACTACCGGGGGCGAGTATAGATCTTAGAAATTGCAGAATGTGACTTCTGCATCCGGGAATCGATCTTTAACCCGGGTATTCCAATATGTTCTAGCTATTCTGGTAAATATGCATGAAATGCCTCTTGAGGGTTATCACAATCAAAGCTTCGCATAAACACATTCCTGAAAAAATCGAAATAAAAATTTTGAGCAGACTGAATGAATCAAATTCCCTTACCGATTATTAATGTCACGAAGTGACCAAAACCAAACATTCAGCAAGGTCGCAATTGCACTTCTACTTCAACCTTAATGAAAATACAAGTCAAGTTGGCCTTAAAAATAGAAAACAATAACATATGACATTGCTCACGATCAATGTAATCCGAATATTTCATCAGACAGTATCAGACTGTGCGGCTGAACACATCAGTTAAAAATTTCCAGATACTTTGCGCCCAAAACTAATCAGATTTGAATTCACGTTCCTGAAAGTATTACAGGCGCAAAGCAACATGTTCCCAAAGAGCGATGGTCTGAAGGAGAATTTCGACAGCGATTCTGATGATTCAGTGAGCACCTCAAGCAAGTCAACAATGACTTCAGATGAGGAGGCAAACATCAACGCTTCCAAAAATCAGGAGGCTCCAGATTCAAAGGAATCGATCGCTGCTGATGATGGGAACGAATCATTGGAAGTAAACGTTTCGGAAAGTTCGTACGATTCCCAGGGTGAGAATCCAACCGATAAGTTATCTGCATCATGCGATGATGAGGAGAAAGACGATAATAATGGAAGTGAAAACGAGAACGAATCGCTCACCAGAAAGGAGGAAGAGAGCCATTCGGAGTCTTTTGTTGAAAATGTACCCTCTTCTAAACGTGAGGAGGATAATGAAGGAGTGCAAGCTGAAGATACCAATGTAAACGATGACGATAGTGATGAGAACCATCAGTCACATTTTCACTTCATAATTTTACCACAGTGGTCCGTGCATGAGGATGATAATAATTATGATGCTGATGATGATGATGGACCCCCGACCAAGCGTACTAAACAAATTTAGTGGTACTACGCATGCAATCCTTTCAAGGCTTATAGAATTTAAAGCATTTTTTTCAATTCGAATTGATTTCCTACCTCTCATTATAATGATTAATTTAATATAATAAAATTTCCGTAATATTTAAATGTTAACTGCCAGTGTAATGCACATTGTTAGTGATTGATTTCTAGATTTAATAAAAATCGAAACTTAAAGAGCGATGTTCGTGCTTTTCAGGTCGCAAATTAGATTCTATGTCTTCTTCTTCTTCTTCCTGGCGTTGTTCCCGCTTTTTGCAGGGTCCGCTCGTCAGCAAAATTTTCTTAATTGTTAGTATTGTCGTAGATGCGGCAAGTTAATCTTCGACCGATGTGTCGCTTCAAATTAGATTCTATGTATCCTACTTTTATTCTAAACTCGCCATTAGTTACAAAAAATATTTTACAATTACGTACTACAATTATTATTACAAAAAATAATTTAAGTATTTAGTTTGTGATTTGCTCACTTATTTTTCGAAATTGAAAGCGGAATTCGTTCGAAATAATCTTTAACGCGGGTATTCCAATATTTTCTAGATATTCTGGTAAATATGCATGAATTGCCTCTTGAAGATTATCCCAATGAAACCAATTAACTTGTTCCCAGGTTGCATATGCTTATATTTATCGTATATACTTATTGCTAGCTTTTTGCGCGTATTTGGCGGCCGCCGACTTCGCATAAACACATTCCTCTTCAAAGACGTTGAAAAAAAAAGAAATAAAAATTTGGAGCAGACCGGAATTATAACAGTGAAGCAAATTCCCTTATCGATTATTATTGTCACGAAGTGACCAAAAGCAAACATTCAGCAAAGTCGCAAGTGGCCTTCTAAGATTTTCAACCTAATGAAAATACAAATCAAGTTGGCCTTAAAAGTGGAAAACAATAACATATGACACTGTTTACGATCAATATAATCATAAAATTTCATCAGACAGTATTAGACTGTGCAGCTACACACATCAGTTACAATTTTCCAGGTACTTTACGCCCAAAACTAACGAAATTTGAAACACTTTCCTGAAAGTGTTACAGGCACAAAGCAACATGTTCCCCGAGAGCGATGGTCTCGAGGAGAATTTCGACGGCGATTCTGATGATTCAATGAGCACCTCAAGCAACTCATCAATGTCTTCAGATGAGGAAGCAAACATCCCCGCAACTACATCATGCGATGAGGTGAAGAACGGCGATAATAATAGAAGTGAAAACGAGAACGAATCGACCACCGACGAAGACGAAGAAAGTCATACGGAGTCTTCTAATGAAGGTGTGTCCTCTGAAAGTGGGGAGGATGATGAAGAGGCGAATGCTGAAGATGGAGATGATAACGATGAAGATGGTGATGAGACAGGTCAGTCACATATTCACTACGTAATTCTGCCAGTGGGGTCCATGGATGGTGATGATGATGTTCGTGATGGTGATGACGATGGTGGTCCGTCGGCCAAGCGCAAGAAACACTTTTAATGACGCAACGGATACTCTACGATCCGTTTCGTAATCCCTTCACGGCTAGCGGAATGTGAATCATTGTTTCAATTCGAATCAGTTTTATACATCTCCTAATAATGGTAAATTTAAAATGTCCAAAACGTTCTTGTGTACAGTAAAATTTCCGTGATATTTAAATATGACATAGAGTAACTGGCACAGATGGATGGCTAAATCTACTGTGTCAATCATGTTATTGTGTTCATTTTTTGTTAATGGGTGTTACACTAATTGGTTCAGCAATCGTGTCAAACTCAAATTATTGCATTCTATTCGGTTTGACTAGTTGCTTGCCGCTAATAA
>JAAAKC020011100.1:12752-28199 GCA_010014765.2 Aenictocupidus jacobsonorum | reverse complement strand
AATCCACCATGGCATCTGCCGCTGACAAAAAGGTAATAGCAATACTCGCAACGTAATGTAATCGATCTATCATAAAACCTTTTTCCAGACAGTGACAGCCGCGGACGGCAAGGAGAAAAAGCGGAAAGAGTCGATTTTGGACCTATCAAAATACCTGGAAAAAACGATTAGGGTTAAGTTTGCCGGCGGACGAGAAGCGGCAGGCGTCCTCAAGGGCTACGATCCGCTGCTGAATCTTGTACTTGATAACACTACCGAATATTTGCGTGATCCTGACGATCCCTACAAGCTAGTGGAGGATACAAGACCCCTTGGTCTAGTGGTGTGTAGAGGAACCAGTGTGATACTCTTATGTCCAATGGATGGTATGGAGTCGATATTAAATCCATTTGTGCAACAGGATTAGGCATTTTTCTCATTGTTTTGAATCAATGGGTATTTTACTTTATTTATGAACTTTCTGATTTCTATATGATGGAATTATCATTGTTTTAAAAGTTGGCATCAGTCCAATGTTAATCCATCGCTTGGCACACAATATTTACCAGTCAGTGATGGCAATCGAAATAATCTGTTTCTATATCATGCTTTTTCAATTATTTACAATTTTTTTCGAATAAAATGTCTTCATATTCAGCTATTATATTACCAAACAAGCCATTTCTCTTCTGAATCCACGGTGTAAGGGTGACAACTGATTCGGAGTTTATACAGATACAAATGATCCACAAGTCAGTTTGGTTGCCTATGTTAGATGTAAGTGGCGCGAGAAATGTAGAACAATTGGCATCGCTCTTACACCCGTGCGTGGATTACCTCAACACCGCAACGTAATGTCTCAAGGTGCACTCCGAGCGCTCATTAATCCAGGCGTTTAAACAAAAACATTAGCTCATTCGCGGCCTGCCGGTGAATGAGCACGCATGCCACACACATGATTTTTATAGCCATAAGCACGAGTGCTTGAAGGCACCGCGGCCCAATTCCTTGTCCGAAGGTGCGGCTTTCACAATAATGCAAACGGCACTGAAATTAAGTGTGCATTGTGTGCGTGTGAAGCGCAGGTATGATGCGCGGATAAATAAATAAGCTTGGGTGTTTATGCATCATTCCGCACGGGTTGGAAAGCGCGAGGAGAGCGTGCGGGCGGAAGCTGCGCATTGCAGGCAGACGGCGGCGGCGGCGGTGACGGCTAGCCGGCACGCGCTCCGTGCCCCCAGTACCCGACCGCCAGCCAGCCAGCCAGCCCGCGCCCGCGCCTCTTGTTCTTGTCCGCGCGATCGATTCCGGCATTTGGTGTCCGCCGCCGTCAGCGCGCCCTCTCAGCCGCAGCGACTCTTGTACATACAGCAATAAAGTCGTCGCTGGTAGCGTGTTCAAGGTCGGCACGTTGCGCGGCGCTCCGCATCTGCTCTCGGCGGTGCTCCCAAGTACGACTGGTGCAGTGCGCTTCTCCGCGGAAACCTCCGCCGCCGCCGCCGTCTCCGTCATCTGTGATCGCCCGCGGCGCGTATGAGCAGCTGGTGCCCCCGACTGTGATCTCGTCTCGCGCGATGGCACCGCGAGTTTTCTAGCAGCGCACACCACTTCCACTTCTTATTGCACAGGTATGCGCAATGCTACTCCAAATCAGGACAACCTGCGACTGGCGGCTGATTAGCGTGCAGCGCCTTGTTGGGACATGCACGCTCATTGTGTTCACGTTTTAGTGTCGCAGCGCTGCGAAACAATCGCGTTGCAGCGAAAGCAGGTAGTAAAATTAGTTATTATCATGTGATGACGACTGCCATTGCTGGCGATTCGCTTTATTAACTTCACCTTGAATCATCGACTTGTTAATTGTCTCCCGCTCGCGCGGCGAGCGTCTTCTCGATGCGGCATCGTATCGATGAACTGATGATGATTCTAATTCCATACATATATCTATCGGGATCATTATTGCCCGATGTAAAATCGATCTAAAAATGAACACGGCCTGTTATTTTCTAAGCGCCGAGGCGGACTTATTGATGGGTAGTTATTTATTCAACAGTTCGATTTCTGTCGCCAGCGAAGAATGGGGAACGAAAGCGATAATCAACTCCTCCGCAATTATTTACTCCTCGAATCGATTGAAGCCGCCAAATTCAGTGTGCGATTTAAATGGTGCGAGCAAAGCCGAAAATTGGTGCGATCGGGAACGGGTCCGGTTGGAAAAGGGCAAAAAGGCACTCTCCTAACGGAGCGTCGAGCGTGCTAGCCAAGTGCGAGGTGCGACACAACGCGGTCACATTGCCAGGCAAAGCACCGCGGCCGCCGCGCTCGCCGCCGCCGCTGCCCTTGCCACCGCCGTCGCCTTGGGGCCAGCTCTATGTTGAGTTGAGCCGAGTGCAAGGTTAAGGATGCACCAGGCGCACATGTGGCACGAGGGGCGATTCATTGATTGCACTCGCGCCTAGCGGTGGAATGGGGTGCGCGTGAGGGTCGCCCGGCGGCCCACCATTAGGCTGAAGTGCGCGCACATGGGGGGCGCACGCCAGCGCCTGCAGGATGCGGCGGCGGCGACGCGCGTATCGATTGCCGCGCTCCGAGGCCGAGAGCGCGCTCGCGCCATCCTCACCGGCCGCCCGCCACCGGCCACCGCCGCACTCTTCGCTGCCAACGGTGAACTTGCGGCGGCTCGTCAAGGCCGCCCGCGCCATCGATTTTTCACGATGCCCCTTTGTCATCCGCACTCGCCGCGACGCAGCACGCGCGCACCGCCCCATAGCCCCCGCCATCAGCGCCCTTCCAATTACAATCGAAACGATCCATGCTGGGGAGCGGCGGAGAGGCGGAGGTGATGATCAGCCAGTGCGCGGAAAAAATAGGCGCGCGCGTCAGAGTTTTACAGCCTCGTAAGCCAAAACGGACGCAACAAAGGCGGATATCAGCCGACGGTTTCGTGTGACATCGCGCCGCGCGTCGATCCTCAGACCTAGGTACTCCGATAATGCGCCGCGCGTTGACTCGCCGTCGCGAGCGGGCAGTTCGCGCAAAGCTGGAAATCGGCGCGTCGCAGCGGCCTGAGGCGGCCGGGCGTAGTGGCCCCGTAGTAAACCTCGTAGTAGCGCGCCTCAGCACTCTGCCAATGATAAAGTCCATTAGCCTTTTGTCTCGCTTGCGCCGCGTGCAGCGGACCAGCGCACGGACGAGTGATAACAGGCAACGGCCAGCGCACACAGCCGCGGAAAGCTCGCGGCTCGCGGCAGCGGGCCGCGTAGCGCCGAGCCAGCTGAACACCGCGCCGCGACTCGGGCCGCTCAGTGCATGAGGACGGCGCACGTCGGCGGGTCGGAAACTGTAAGTCACGTCCGCGCACACTTTCCGCGTTGTGGATCCGCGCGGTTCTCGCGCCAGTTGCGGCCCGAAGCCGACCAGGACTGCGCCGAATTTCGCGCGCGCGCACTCCTTCCCTTCGCGCCGTATTATTACAGTATTGACATTGTTGAAGTCTTCTTCGCTGGTGGTTCTTCGCGAGTGTATCGAGTTAGGCAACTTTCTTTTGTGGTCTTACACAATGCGTAAGTAACACTTTCGGAGAAGGTGTCGCCACTGCCTCGCCAGCCACTTCTGCAACTTCATGCCGAGTTTAAAGCGTCGCACGTCAGCCGGGCTCGCCGTCATTCGGCGAATAAAATTTATCTGCCGCAGCAGGCGACAAGTTGGAAATAAAAACAACTTCTCGCGTGTGGGTCCCGCGTTTGCAGTCCTGTGCAGCGTCGGCAGCCAAAATTGTTGGCACCGGTGTGCTTGCGCGTGCGGCGCGCAGATCGCGCCCTCTCTTTCTAGATCTACGTGCGCGATGTTTACACGTCGGTGAACTTAAAAATAACCACGGCGCTTGTTGCCCGCGCACTTCGTCGGCGTGCCGCGTGCCTCTTTGCCGCGCTCCTTGAACGCACCATCGACACCAGGTGAAAAAGTGCACTATCGCGTTGCGAGGCGCAGTTGAGAAGTGACAGCGCCCGACGATTGACCGATTATCGGCGGGCTCAAGGCCCAATCGAGCGGCACCTTATCAGCGCAGCCATCGCTTCCACAATCCTGTAATCAATCGGCACGCAATTACTCATTGAGTTACTTCCATGGCTGCAAGTACCTCGCACATGCAACATGCATTCACTGAAGCCTGTGCTTCACCACAAGAGTACTAATAATAACCACTCGCCCGTAATTGCAACTGCTACAACTGAAGGTCTTGCACAATCAAAGGAATTAGTATTCAGTTTGTTCGAATCGAATGGAATGCATGCGAGAAAAGAGAAAGAATTGCGAAAAGATCGTCATGCATGTTAATTGAAATCTAAGATACGAGTGCGTTGGAATTGGTAGGTTAAGGAAATTGACATATCTGTGAAGCGATACCGAGCAGCTCCACTTACCTCTTACTTGCTACATCGTCAGTCAAATGCATGGCGCGAATGAAATATGTCCATTGTTCGCAAGCAGAAGCCGCTGCAGCACAGTTAATGTTTGTGTTGAAATTTCAGATTGTGCTGCGTGACACTGACACTAGTGTGCAGAGAGCGCGCCACCATGCGATGTCGGGTCTGACTACGCGTAACTTTCATTATGGGCGCTTGCTTGCATTCGAGATTTGTCAACATGCCTCTCATTTGCCTCCGCTATTGGCTTGCAACACGCGAACGTCGAATTTCCAACATTCGGGTTGAGAAAGCAGTGATGGCCGTGGGTGCCCAGTTCGGTTCCGCTTATCAGCTCGCACTAGTTCGAATCCTGTTTGAATACCGATTAGTGGAGTGCATGCGCGCGATTGCGTGCGTGTGGGAACGCGTTCCAACGGGTGAGGCGTGCGAGCGCTTCAGCTGCGGAGCTAACTGGACTTTGTGGCGTTGCAGCGAAAAGCGAACTAATCGCCGCCGCGGGCGCGCTGGAGAGCTGAGATTTTTGGGCGACTCGTGCCGCGAAGCAATTAAGAGCTGAAATGACTTGGCGCCTCATCGGCGAAACAAATAACAGCGAGCAGCAAGGGATTTCCGCACGCTTGCTGCGCTTCAAAGTGAATGCATGCGACTGTGATCAACGCCATTTAGATTTCTGCTCCGCGTGCGCTTGCGCAACGTACAGAGAATTTTTGCTTTTGGGCAGATATTCAAATTCGAGCGCTATTTTTAACCGCGTACGTTGCCGCGTACGGAACTTGCAGTCGATTTATTGCTAAGAATACGCGCGGACTTATTTATAGTTTTGTCGCATTAATTCTGCGGTGCGCGGGGCGCATGATAGGAACGGCGGATGGCCGAGCGAGACGGCGAGAAGACCTCCGAGCTATGATGCTAGCTGGGAACTGTAAGATTTCGACATCGCGGGCCAACACCGCACGACTTTGTTTATTTACAACGTGTACAAATTGTCGGCCTGGTTGCCGGTTCGGTCAAATTGATTCTTTTGTTAGACAATTAGCATCGTGATCACTCCGGCATGTGGACGCGCTCGGGTCCACCAGCGCAGAGTGCTGCTGGCGTCCGTTCGATGCTCGTCGCGCGCGCGCTTACTTATTGTTAGATAAATAGACGGCGATCGTCCTCTGCTAGACTCTAACCCGCCTTCCTTCTGCTCTCCCTGTTGCAGATAAGACTATCGAAGGCCCATCGCACCAAGTTCGCACCACGTATGGCACGCAACTGTAGTTTACCGAACACCAGCCGGCATTACGGGCCGCAATTCAAGTCGCACCAACGGCGCCGCATGAAAAACCTGCGCCCGTCGACGCGGACGCGGGCGAGCCAGCAGCACAGCAACCTCGCCGATTCACGCGCGCCACACGGACGCGGACCGCGCGCGTGGCCGATGAGCAGTGCGACTAGCGCGAACCAGAGAGAGCCGCTGCAGCCATGGGCGACGCGCATGGTGCGGACGGCGGCAAAGATGTAGGCGACGCCTTGGAACCATTAATGCCGGCCGGCCTCGCAAATGGCGCGTCGCCTGCCCCGGAGGCCGCCACTCAGGCGTCCCCGCAGCGCTTCTACGACACGAACATCATCCACGGCAGCAGCCACAATACCGCGGCGGACTCCCCGAACAATGCCGTGTCGCTTCTTGTGCCGCCGCCCGGCGCGGATAAGTTGGGCGAAACGGACCTGCTGCTCAATGGCATGGGCGTGGGCGCGCACGGGGCGCTGCCGAAGCAGGAGCTGCATGTGCAATTCAATCCCGGCGGCGTGGACCATCCGGATGAGCCAAACGGCAAGCCCAGCGGCAGTCTCTCCAGCCACGAGGAGGGCGGCAGCGAGTCGTCCAGCAGCTCCGAATCCAGTATTGAATTGGCCGAGAGCAGACCGCCCGATGGTGGATGGGGATGGGTGGTAGTAATCGCTTCCTTTGTGGTGAACCTCATCGCCGACGGGGTCACGCTAAGTTTCGGTGTAATTTTCGTTGAATTTAAGACGTACTTTGGCGAGAACCGCGGTAAGACGGCGTGGATCGGCAGCGTCTTCATGGCGATGCCGCTGCTGAGCGGGCCTATCGCGAGCTTCCTCACGGACCGCTACGGCTGTCGGCGAGTGACAATCATCGGCTCGATACTGGCTTCCACTGGTTTCGTGGTCAGTTCGATGGCCAACAGCATGGAGATTTTGTTCATCACGTTCGGCGTGCTCGCCGGATTCGGACTGAGTTTGTGCTACGTGGCCTCGGTGGTGATAGTCGCATATTATTTCGACAAGAGGCGCTCCTTCGCCACCGGCCTCTCGGTGTGCGGCAGCGGGATCGGCACGTTCATCTTTGCGCCGCTGACGCAGGCGCTGATCACGGAATACGGGTGGCGTGGAACCACGCTCATCCTGGCGGGGCTCTTCCTGAACCTGGCAGTGTGCGGCGCGCTGATGCGCGATCTACCGTGGACGCCCAGCCACAAGGCGAAGCGGCAGCGCAGGTTGGACCGGGAGCTGAAGAAGAGCAAGAAGAACGCCTCGGTGGAGACCTTTTCAGTGAGCAATAGCACCAACACGGCCAGCGTGCTCCAGCCGATCCTCGAGGCGCACGAGCCGAGCGAGCAGGCCAAACAGGACAACTTCGACATCAAGCTCTCCTCCTCCCTAGTCAATTTGCCGACGTACGTGCGCAATGGCGAGAAGGTTCCTATCGAGGTGATCGAACTCCTGTCCACGCACAAGAACGTCTATAACGTCCTAATGCAGAACTACCCGAGCTTGCTCACGCCGTCCCGGAGCTTCAGCGACTCCGGTCGGCTTAACGAGGCCCAGCACCAGCACAACGTGCGCTTCACGCAGCCCCAATCGCCGCTGTCCATCGAGAGCCCGCGCGGCACCACCAGCTCGCAGAGTCCGCCGTCAGCCGCCACTCAGCCGCGCTCCTCGGATGCTGCTTACATCTGGTGGCTAAAGCGCAACCAAATCACGCCCCCGCGCATCAATCCTCAAAAGAAGATCAACACCACCGCGGCGTATCTCAGAGATTTGCGAGTGCATCGTCTGTCCTTGACCTATCGCGGCGCGATGCTAAACATCAATCGCTACCGCCTTCGCGCGTCCAGCTGCCCGGACATCTATCGCAACTCAATGACAACGATCGCCAAGGAGGAGAGCGAGTGGCAGGTGGCGCTCAAGGAGTTTTGGGAGTTGATCGTCAACATGTTCGATTTTTCGCACTTCGCCGATATGAAGTTCCTACTCTTCGCGATTTCGAACTTTCTGCTCTATACCTGGTATGACGTGCCGTACGTGTACATCGCTGACTACGCGCAAAACATCGGTTTCAACGAGGAGGACTCCTCGATGCTAATTGCCTTGATCGGCATTGTCAACACGATCGGAGAGGTTTGTGTTGCTCGCGCGCGGACGAGTCGCCGTGCGACTGTGTGCAAACCAGGCGTTACCAGGCGTTATCATTTTAGGTCATCCTCGGCTGGGCTGGTGATCGTCCTTGGATCAATGCGGGCTTGATTTACGCGATGTGCATGGCATTCTGTGGCGCTGCGATTGTCCTCACGCCCTTGTTCAAGACCTACTGGACGCTGGCGACCATCTCGGGGCTGTTTGGGCTCTTCATTGCCGCCAATTACTCGCTCACCTGCATCATCCTCGTGGAGTTGATCACGCTGGAGAAGTTCACGAATGCGTACGGTCTGTTGCTGCTGGTTCAGGGCGTGGCGAACTTGATAGGCCCCCCTTTGGGAGGTAAGACCCGTAATGACACTCGGTGATGACCAACATGCCATCAACGCCTCTTTCTGCGCAGGGTGGCTCTGTGATATAACCGGCACCTACGATCTCTCCTTCTACCTTGCGGGCATCTTCATCGCGCTTAGCGGCGTTATGTTGGTGGTGTTACCCACCGCCGACCGCTACAGGCGATTCCAGACCATTCAGCGCGACGCGTCGCTAACGTCCAGCGAGCCGCGCTTCTATCAGGTGCTCGCCTCTTGTCTCACGGGGCGCGTGGACGTCAAGAACACGCTGGAGAACCACGTCTAGGCCATTCAACAAACACAAACACACATTAAACATTTTTCACGAAGTGAACTTATTTGCGATGCGCGCCTAGCGCTTAGGGACTGGTTAAGTGTTAAGTATGCGCTCGCGTTGAGATGCTCCGTCAATTCAATCATGTAGGCATTGGAAAATGTGATCGAGGCAGGCGTTAGGCAAAAACAACCATTCAATTAAACAGCGACTCAAGTTGCCATTACGGAGGGTGCAGCATCCTCCACATTGAATAGACTAGATTTGGAGATATAGTGTGATTCCATCGTACGGCTGTTGTAAACCTTTTTAAAAAGAATATGATAGACAGACTTACAATATCTAGCTGATAATATTAATGAGTATATATGAATTTCTTGTTACGGCGTTTCCAATAACATAGTATTTTATTGCGAGGCGATTCGTCATCGACGACATGCAATAAGTATTTTCGAATTTAGCTCTTGACTTACGACCATAACGCTAGTAGGGCCAAGTTAATACTATTCAAAAGAGCAAACGAAACAAAGCAAATAATTACAATAGAGTCACATGATTACAATTTACCTAGTACGCACACGGACATAAATGAATTCCAGTAATGTGGACAATGCCGGAGAGTAAATCGAAGAATGTGTACCTTTTTCCAATCAGTGGGATAGTATTGATTCAGAGTTAAATAATGTAGGCGTGAAGTTTCAAGTGCTAGTTTTCTAAACATGGGCGTGGGCGTGTAACGGTAACTTAAAATATTCTAATGAACTAAAATTGAAAAGACTAAAAAAACCTATTCTATGAAATAACGGAATATTAATTAATAGCGGCGTATGTAGCGGGCGCACGGACGCGGAGAGCACATTTGTACATATATTTTTAAAAACACGTTATTTTTGCCTCATTGATGAATCGCATCAGATAGTATTCATATATTTTTCAAACAAACAAAAAAGATTGGGCGAACACAAAGCGGTGAAGATGTGGCACATGTATAAACTTTTTTTCTAAGTATGATTAGTAAATGACTAATTCCAATTGTAAGCAAAAAACAAAATCTCAGGTTTTATGTAATACGAGAGCACAACCACGATGAACTAGCTCAAAATCCTTTGGTTTTGCGCCGACTACGCAAGGCGTGCAATGTATGAGCCGTGGCGATTTATAATTTCGATGTTTTGAATATACCGATATAATATTCATGAAAACGAAGCCTAAATGGGCTAAACTTAAATTAAACGAGGGATGCGTGTGGCATCCTCTAAATAAAGTGAATGTTAATTAAAGTCAGCGCGATTGACTCGGACGACCAGCAAACCCAAGTAGGTTGACGAAGTACACACAATTAGACTGTTATTTTCGTAAAAGCAAAGCGAAAGAAGATGTACTGATCACAAAGATGATATGGATGGTGGTGGCGACTACTAGTGGTGGACGTAGATAGTGATTACTACGGTTAGAACCAAAGTTGTATAAGAATAGATTATTAGCCAGTACACACATTAAACTATACTCTGATTAGTTTCGTAGGCAAGGCTGTGTTGAATACGATTATAGGTAGTATCCACGACGAATAAATTATTGTCACATATGACTTTCCGATTTTTCACACGAATACAAGTAACCGTACGGTGTGGGATGTGTGGTCTCGACCCTTAAGACAATGCGCTCGGTGGCGGTGCGCAGGTTGAGGACGTGCATCCTAACTAGGACTTTGACATTACATATCTTCAGCTCCCGCTGCTGCTAGTGCATCGGTGGAGCGCCTTGGAAGCGGTCCTCGCATTCTGTACACCGCCAGCATATAACATTGATATAACATAGCATCAAATGTGGAAACAAAAATGTCCCACGAGTGTCCATGTTCTCCACGCGCAAGTGGATGTTAATCTTATGCAACAAACTGAAAGGTATAACACCTAATTAAAACCGATTTGACGAAATGGATTTGTAAAGCATATCTGTGATCATTCCTTCGAGAATAGAAAAAGTTAGAAATGAATGGAAAAAAACTACATTGTAATAATTACGTAACTATAAGTGATGTTATTGAAGGAAAAAAGAACTCTTGAAAACACTTGCAGTGACGCTGCGCTGTCGCCGCAATGCTACTCTTAACAAATCTTGAACATTACTCGGATAAGCGCCTAAAAAGTATCTTATTTCGTCGTAACCGTTCGCAAACCTCTTACCTCTATTTTTCTGGCAACATTGAAACGAAATTCAGCGCACACGCATGCAGTATGAATGTTGGTGGAATTTAAGCAAGCAACAGCACATCTAAAAGGAAAGGCATCGAATAATAAAGAAAACCCAACAAAATCTAACATCAATTAACATCAATATAATAGATAACTCCACCATAAATAGAAACAAGTATTATAATTCAATTTTAGAAGAGCCGAATGAATAAAATATGATTCGACTATAAAACGTTCGTCTTTATTTAGTTATTTTTTGCAGTTTAGAGGTGGATGTATTACCTAGATGGAAACGTAGACCATGGAACATCACTGCTCCATTGCCTGTTTACACATCGTAATGCCAACACGGGCGTTTTGGGGGGAAATCGGAAAGTCGGTCGCTTTCAAACTCGCATACATATTGTCGTATTGTGATATCGCTCCCACTCAACTGCATGCGCATACATAGTACATCGCAGTACATCGTTCATTGTTATTATCCAGTATTACTTAGGAATGGCTGCATACGTGACAATTACGCTATCTTTATCATTACCATAGTGGGTAATTACCGACGGTAAAAATAGTCTTCCCCAGGTTATCACAATACTGTTTGAAGTAACATAAGTATGTATGTGTATATATAATTGCATCACACGCTGACAAAGATAAATTACGTATGTAATGTGTGTTTAATCACGCAAAAATACTGAAGTGCTCGCTTAACTGAAACACAAGGTGGTGGCGAGGAGCTATGCTCAACCCGCCTCCATCCGCTGGCTGAAGTAACGGCCGTTGCCGGTTAGTGTTTGTTGCCCATCGAACGTTTGTGCTTGGATTCAACTAGACAGTTGCCGTAAATGGCGGGCAAACGACCGAAATGTGTTCGTAATTAGACGTAATCGAATGCGATAGAAGCGCGCTTATGCGAGACTCACGCGCTCGCTCGCCATTAGCTCCTTCTCCACCGGGCCACTGCCGATGATCTTGCGGTTCTTTGTATACGGGATGATCCCGATCAGCACGCCCGAGACCACGATCCAAATGCCGGCCTGGTAGAAGGACTGCGCCCAGGTGTTGGTCAGATCGAAGAGGAGACCGCCGATCGGCGGCCCGAGCAAGTTGCCGATGCCCTGGCAGAGCAGCGTGAGGCCGTAGGCGGTGGTGAAGCGCTCCAGCGGCACCAGCTCCACCAGGATTACCGGCGTGAAGGAGAAGCTGCTCGCGAAGAACAGCCCGAAAAGGGAGCTCATCGTGAGCAGCAGGATGTAGTTGGATGCGAAGAGGAACATGCCGATGCACGATAGCCCGCAGAGGATCAGGCACGCAGCGTAGGTCTTCGTAATGCTCATCCACGACTGGTCGCCGGCCCAGCCCAGGGCCACCATCGAGATGGTGTTGGTGATGCCGATCACCGAGATGATGTGCGACGCTTCGGACTGCGTATAGCCGAGCGTGCTGGTGAGGTGCTCGGCCAGGTAGAAGTAAGGCACTATGAACCAGATGAAGAGGAGGATCGTAGAGAGCGACATCAAGAGGAAGTGCAGTTCGAGGAAGAGGCTGAAGTCGGCAATGCCCCTCAGCAGCTCCACGAACTCAGTGTACCATTTCTGGGACGAGGATCACATTGACATCAATCACATACAGCTAGACGCTAGACTACGGCATCCTGGAGATTGGGGAAGGTGGGAAGTGGGGTTAAGTTCTGTACAAACCTCTGTGCTCTCCTTGGCCAACGTAGTCATAGAGTTCTTGTAGATGTTTGGACAGCTGGAAGCCCGAATGCGATATTTGCGAATGTTCAACATGGCGCCTCGGTACATGATCGAGTTACGATGTAGTCGAATGTTCTTATAGTAGTTGTTGGGCGTGAATTGCTTCTTGATCCAAGGTACGTGCATGGGGTTGACGTTAGGATCCATATACTTGTCCTCCAGGGACGTCTTGCGTAGCAACAGCGGCTCGTGCATCGGCTCCACCGGCAAGGATTGCTTCAGAAGAGAAAAACACCCAGAGCACATTGAAAGCGAACATCTTGCAGCTGGAGCACGCGCCTACCTGATGCATCAACAGTTTGTTAGCGGGCTCATCCGAAGCCTTCTTTAGCTTCATCGAAAAGGTGACAGGTACGCGGGTGACAACCTGGTGCAAATTCACGGCATCCAACGCTTTGTCCGACGTGCTGCGCGACATTAAAAGGCTCGGATAATTTTCCAAAATCACACGGTATAGTTTCTTATTGGCTTTTAATTGCTCCAATACTTCAATAGGCACCTGGGGATTGAGCCAGCAATTATGGACTAAATAAGATCGGAAGCAGGCCACGTACTTTTTCGTTTTGTTTAACAAAGGTCGGTAAGTTAAAATCGGATCGGTGATGATCCGACTTGCCGCCAGCGCCTTCACTGCGAGGTGATTCCATCGAGGTGACCAGGTTCTGCAAGAGGTACTCATCATTCTTGGACTGTTTGAGCAGATTGCGGATTTCCTCCAAATCGGGGAAGTCTTCCGGCATGCTGCGGTCCGAGAGCGACGCACAACTCGACGTCTTCTTGCTGGTATTCCTGCAAAACATGCGCCGTCAGTTGGTCGGTATTACAGTGCGATATCGGGCGTCATACTTGCTCTGCTCCTCGATCCACCACTGCGGATCCCTCATTAGGCATCCGCACACGCAGAAATTCAGAAACGTGCCCGCCAGGAGGAGAACCGTGCCACGCCAGCCATAGAAATCGATAAAGTGCTGCGTCAACGGGGCGTAGATGAACGTGCCCAAGCCCGTGCCACTAGCGCCCAATCCCGTCGCCAAAGTGCGCTTTTTGTCGAACCAGTACGCGATGCTAACGACGGCAGTGACATAGCACAGGCCCAGGCCGCACCCAGCCCACACCCCGAACGTCACCAGCATCACGCCGATAGAGTCCACGAACGCGCTGATGACGAACCCGCTGGCGGAGATCAGGCCTCCCGCAATCGTCATCTTCCTGCAGCCGTATTTATCGACCAGCGCGCTCATGATGGGGCCCGTTATCAACGGCACCGACATGAACAGGCTGCCGATCCACGACGTCGTCGACTTGGACGCGCCGAATTCCTGGAGGAACTCAATGTACAGCAGCCCGAAGGAGAAGGACACGCCGTCCGCGATCATGGAGATGATGAGCGACGCGAGCACCACGATCCACCCCCAGCCGCCGTCCGGGATCTTGGACTTACGCGCCGGCAAATCGGCCTCGTCGCGATCGCTGAGTTCCGACATTGAGGAGCGCGAGCTGGCCGAGGACATTATCGACACGCGCCTGGACGCGGCGTCCAGGGCCAGCGGTTTGCCACATTGCCCGCGCACCGCGTCTATCTCCTCGATGGGGATAGTCGCGGACGAGTTGTTGCGATTGTAATCGGCGCTGTTGGACGACTCAGTCACCTCGGGCGTCGTCTCCATTGTGCGAGTGCTCAAACTCAACGCTGGCGCCTGTGTTCTAGAGCAGAGAAACGGGCGTTGAGATCCTTAATCGGGGGTCCCTGCTGGGCGCAGTGCCTTTAGTCAACGAAAGCGTCCGTCGGAGGAAGTGCGTAGACGGCGGTGGCGGCAAATGCGAGTCGCGCGGCTCGGTCATCAATGACCGGAGTTGGTGGACGGCGGTATGGTAGAGAATCAGAAATCCTCGGCGCCCGCGCGATCGACGGCGGCTAGTGGCTGGCGCACGCAAGCGCGAGCTGGGCTAGTGGAGGCCTCCTGCAACATATCGCATGCGCGTCAGGTTAGAAATGCCGCGCCAAGGACGCAGCACCAAGCGCGGCATGTGCGCGCTGCGCGCGAGCGAGACTTTTTTGGCACTTAAAGCGCGCGAAATATAAATAACTGAATATGTACCTAAAGCGATCTATTTATATATGCAGCGGTGCGACGAAAAAGCAAGTGCGCCATAAAAGCGTGCGCGTTGGCCGCGTGCCGAAAAACGCCTTCAATTAATTGCGCGGATGAAACCGCCGCGAGCTGGTTATTATGAAGGCATCGCCTTTGCGTTAGTGCAGCCGCGATCACGACTACGACGACATCCGCGGGCGACACAGCGACGCGCAAAAAGACAGTCAGGACAGAAAAAAAGTAGGAAAAGGTCTGCGCGCACAGCTGCGGCAGCGCGACGCCGGATGCATGCATCATGTAACGCGCGCAACGCTCAGGCAGGCATCTAGCTTCGCACACATGCGAGTGCAATTATAGAATGGAAATTTCCACTCACCATTAGACACTGGTTCGACATCGAAATCGCGTTGAAATCGAAAGCGCGTGCGCACCAGGCATGCGCTGTACGCCCGTGTGAATTGTTTTACGTCGTTTTAGAGAATAACACTTGGCAGCCCTACGTGGTTTTCGTACTCGCACTAATCCGACCTGTTCGCGAACGCACGATGTACACAAGTGCGCACGGTGAGCACCGAAATTGCGGGCGATTGTGCGTGCATGTGATATGCGCATCGCGCGCAAGATGCACCAATCGCCCAGCGTCGGCCGGACTAATGATGGCGCGCGCGGGCCTGCGCTGATTGTGCCGCACGTTCGAAGCGTCGCGCAGTCAGCAGGTAAAACGGACGGGCGGTGCACTCGTTACAAATTATCGGTAGTGCACACAGCGCGGCGGCCCATGCGTGTGTGTGGTGGAATAAGCAAGCAAGCAAAAACGCCATTGCGCCGCGCATTATCACCGCGTGTGGCTGCCGGGCTCAGGCGCATTATCAAGTTGCCAAAGTGCTGGCGAGCACAGAGAAAAACAACAAATACGACCGTGTTCCGTGACAGTTAC
>JAAAKC020011100.1:2560-12652 GCA_010014765.2 Aenictocupidus jacobsonorum | reverse complement strand
AGTGGCCGCGCAAAGGGAAAGAAAGCCGCGCGTGTGGTCCGCGGCGTTGCAGTTCAATGCCCAATTGATTAGATAATCATCGACGCGATCGAAGAATCGCACACGCGCGTGGCGGCGGGGCGGGTGGCGCGCCGCGAAAAGGGTCAAGGCGGCGTGCCGGCCGTATTTATTGGAAGTGCAAATGCCACGAAGAAGCCTGCGCGCGCGCGTGGGCGGCTCGAAAGTGACGCACGTGGGCCGCGCCGGATAGGAGCGGTTCTACGGCTGGCGGCGAGCGCCTCTTCCCCGAAAATCAGCGGGCGTCAACGGCGAGTCTTGCGGTTGCCATTGGGATAGGTCGCCGCTATCGCGTGAATAACGGCGCGGCAAGGTCTACGCGCGGATGTGGAATAGGCCGGCTGGCGAGTCGATTCCTTTGGCCGGAGCACACTCGGCTCGTGACCGGCGGACGAGCAACGTAGCGGCGCGCGGAAGTGAACAGGTGAACAGGCAAATTGCGCATCGAGCGTCCAAATTGATTGCGCTTTCCTCGACGAGGAAGGCTGCACGTTTCCGACGGCCTTCAACCTTTATTTTCGAGCCGCGGGCCGGCGGTGGGCAGGCCGCCAACGCGCGCGCGCTCCGCAGCGACCTCGCGGCCCGCATCCGAAGAAGAGCGCGCGCGTGCGGATCCGCGCGCGTGCGACAGTTTTCAGCTGGTGGTCGCGTGCGATCGCCGGCCACTTGTCACTTAGCTTTTCCACGCGTTTCGTTTTGTTTGCGGCTATTTTTATCAACGCCGCGGCTGCGGCAGCCGCGTCAGACCTAGAACTTGCGAGAACGCGCGGGCACGCATGCGCGCGGGGTAGAGCAGCGTGCCAGAGCGGCACGGTCGAGGCGGCGGAGGAGGCGGCGACGACGCGCCGGCAAGGACAACACGCGCACTTTCGTCGGCACGCGTGCGGCGTCGAAAGTAAACGCCTGATCGATATATGTGTCTAGCGGCGCGGCGACAGCCGTTGATGGCGCAGAACGAAAATTGGATTTGTGTCACAGATGCATCGCGTAAGCTGCAGGTGGCGATGCGCTTCGGACCTGCACCGGCTTCAGGCAACACACGCAGCAAGGAAGGAAACAGCGCCGCCCGATCAGTTTCTGTTTGCCTCGCGGTAGTTGTCGCTTGTATCTAGTGTACACAATAGCCTATATGCATGCCACACAAGCAGCAGTGATAAGAAACACTCACCTGGTGCACTTGAAAATGTTTTGATCAATTTGCGAGTTTATTTCGAATAATAATAATAATTTAGTTCAGGTCATGCGGCGGTTGGCGCTATCGAGGGGCAGTTGCAGCGGCGCTTTTGAACATTGTTTTGCCATTGATTCGGCGAAAAGCGTTGTCAGGAGCGTGTGCGTTGTCGGGACGCCGCGACGGCAGCGGAGGCGGCGGCGACGAAGGTTGCGCTCGCAGTGTTGCAGCGGGAACGGCGTGTGCGCAGTGAGCTATCGATCGCTGTCGGCAGGACGACGGGCGGAGCGACGACGGTTGCGCCACGTTACAGCGTCCGACGCCGAATGTCGACTGAGCGACGTGCCGCTCGCCGTCGTCGCGCTGGGCCCCGGTGTGGGGTGCCCGCTGCCGGCGTCGGCGTGGTGGGCGGCGCGCTAGGACGAGAAAGGTGCAGCCAGCGCCGAGTGCCCGAGCCCGGCGACGCGCGCGATCTCCTCCATGTCCTCCTTGAAGTGCTTCACCAACGCGCGATGGTGCGGCGCCAGCTGCGCATCGGCCATCACTGCCAGGCGCATTTCATCCCCGTACCGATTCAGACACAAGGATATGCCTGAAAAGCGGAACTACAATCACCCGTCCTCGTCGCGAGCGCCATCAACTTACTAATGTTGGCCTGAGGTGGCCGCCAATAGATGACCGATTCCACCTCCTTGCCCCACGTGGTTTTTTGCACGATGTTCACGTGCCGGTTGATGATTTCCGTATAGCACACCGAGTACTTAAGGGAGAGGCATCGCAGGAAGATGCCGATGAGGGTCGCCGGCAGCAGCTTGGAAATCACGCCGAACTTACTTTGCAAGATGCTGAGCAAATAGGTCACCTGCTGCTTGTCCAACGCCTCCATCATGTTTTTCCTGATCAGACGCAAGTTATCCAGGAGGGAATCCTGCTTAGAGTCCAGTATCGGCAGGTTCACACAGATCATACCTCCGAAAGCGTTGACCGCTCTAAAGCCACGCTGAAACAAGTACTCCGAGCCAATGCTTCTCGCTGTGATCGAGATCTCCTTCGGCTGAACGTCTTCAACCTCTTCGAAATACTTCTCGATGCCCGCACTGCACGTAGCGAGCACCACCTCAGTCTCGCTCACGTTGGTGCTCTGTGCCAGGCGGGCTACCAGATCGGTTTTAATCGGCTCCGACCACGCTACCACCTTGCGTCCACAGAGCGTTACAGTTTGAATAATCTCCTGACTGGCGAATACTTCCTCCAGAACATTCATGGGCGTTTTGAAGATTACCTTGGCACAATAGAAGAGATCTTTCGTTGCTCGATATGCCAAGGGTACGTAGTTGTAAATCAATCCCACAGTGTTCCTGTAATCGCAATACTGCAATACCAGGCAGGTATATAGGGCAACCATCTCATAATACAACTTGACAGGTAGTCGAAACATGAAAAATACAAATGGTTTGTAGATGCACAGCATGCAACTCGGTATCAACCTTAGCGGCGAGAGGCTGGTCCGAAAAGCATCGTAAAAACTAACGTTGCGCTTCCTACTTTCCCTCGTGATTGTACTGAGGAGGAAGCTGATGCGAGAGCCGAGATCTCGATTCACTCCCTTTAATCCCTTCGTGTACTCCTTGTAAATGCTCACGATATTGATTAGAGCAATGGCGAAGTATCGCAACACACCAGGTGGATTCTTCAATATCTCAGGATTCTCCAGAGGATCGTGCATTGCAATAAACTCGTTCCAGTAGTTCGTGAGGTCCTGCTGAAGACGATCCCTTAATTCATATAATCCCGTTGGTTCTTTGAACACATTTCGCAGCGGCGTTGCAGAGGATTTGTTCCTACTTTTGAAAACACAGCAATGCTTAGATGGCAACTCAAGCGCTAGCTTCACGATACAAATAATGCTCACCATATCGGATAAGAAGCAGTAGGCTGTAGGGGAAGTAGATCTGCAATGTTCAGTCCCTCCGAAATTAGTACATGGTGCACTCGGACGAGGATATAGTGTTGGTACTCCGTGCTAGGAATGACGACCATCTGCCAAGGTGGTATCCCGATAGGTAGGTACTTGGATGCAATGTCGCTCACGCAATCCTAAGGTTTCAAAAACATTACGTGTATCCTAGACACAGGCGGTATTCGTACGCACCTGGATGTTTAGGTCCGAAATGGCGCGTCCGCGGAACATCCCATTGGAAATAATGAGGTTCTGGTTCAGCTGGAATTTGTCCTCCAGGTGCCACGCATAGACACCATACCTGGTAATGAGGGACTGCTTGAGACGTGGGAAGCTGGCATTTCCGTCCTTGCTCACACGGTTAACCACCTCTTCGAGGTGGCGCCTCACCGCCTCCGGGTTGGCTGCTCCCCCAACCGTAAGAAGCACCGCGATGATACCCTTGTTGCGGTGCGTGTCCGAGAGAATGCGGAAGTTTATGCCCCGCACGAACTGCAGTTCTGGATGGAGGTATGAAATGCTCCAGTACCATATCCGGTGCACAATCCGGACGGCTGCAACCGCAGAATTGTTATCAGCGTGGGCGATTAGCATTGCTGGGAGGAAGTACTTACCAATGCGGCTGATGAGCAGCACCGGAGCCAGCAGCAGGAACGCCGCAAATGCGTTCCAGGCGAATAGAAATTCGATGGGACTCATGCCCGCGCCGCGCGAAAACTTTGCGAGCGCTGGCGCGATGCGTGCAGCGTGTGAGATAATGCATAACAAGCACTACTTGATCCGTTTCAGGCTCGGCGCCCGACCGACACAACAACTTTGACCCCTGGGATTACACATCATATTCGTTGTGCTTTGCACTTCATCGATTATCGTCATTATCAATGAGAGCGCATCTCGCATCGAGTTCACAATAAGACGCGATGTCTGATTACTTTTCCAGTTTGTGCCTGGCAAATAAGGCTAATTGTTGGTTTTTGTAACAATTTATCAAATGGTAAACAGCTCGCAGTTGACATAACAATAGTTCCATGGCTGGCGGTGCTCGTGCAATGACTTTGTGACTTTTTACCCGAAAAACATAACGCAGATATGACCTATATAACAGTCCTATCAGAAGCAACACTTCGCTGGGAAACCTTCGTCATTCATGCTGCTACAGCGAAATGAGCGAGTTTTGTGCACGCCAGTGGAGGTTTCTGAATAAAAATAAATACAAACTAAATAATAGTGCGATTGGCCGTCATGCCGGGTTTCTGGACTAGCAACTGTTTTACAGTATCTGGCGCACGAGAAGCAAGACTTGAAACCGCCCAATAAACACACAAAGTCGGGACAGTCCGATTTCGATGACGTTGGTAAGTTGCCAGTGCACAGGACAGAAAATATAAACAACTAAATTGAATGGCACCGCAACGTATACAGTGTACTGCGAGTAGTAAGATACAAACAGCCGACAGAAGCAAAATGAAAGGAGCCAATAAAACACTGTAATTTGCATTGTTGAAATATATATCGTAGATAGAAATATAAATAAATTAATTTACGTCTGCCTAATATAACAAATCGATTTGGAACAGGATGGCCAAAAACGAAACAAATCATGTACGCCGTTCATTGAGATTTCGTCGTCTCGCACTTTAGAATCATTTGTCATCACAATTGCATCTTTGACGCACAAGTGCCGTACAATAATAACACCTAATAGATTACAAAGATACCGAAACGTCATAAATCGACTTGAAAGTATCGTCATTTTTGTTTGCAATATTTTGTTGCATTTTCGTTGGAGCGTTTGATTGGCTGATCATGCTTTAATTGCAACTTGCGGCCAACCAATCGACCTTTAACTAGCATTACATAATAGATTTTCTTATTAAACGTTATAAATATATTATATAATATATATCATGTAGTATATATACAATCTTATGCCTGGATTTAGAATCATTCATGCTTGGGTGAGCCCGTTCACAAAAGTGATCTATCAGTCTAATAAATATACAATGTTCTTACGTTTCGAGTTGGCGCCTTCGCAAACGTAATGGTAGTATACATACATCCATACACACACATGCATCCTACACACACATCACATACATCCTACGCACACATCACGTACATACATGCACACATACACACAGACACGCACCTTGCAAATTCATTAATTACATGTGAGCATGTACCTATTTTACACTAGTAAACAAACGTACTAACTTCATCAACCTGGTTGAACGTTGAACGAAAAGCATCAACCGACTACTGAACCCATGATAGGAGCGCGCGCTCCTCCGAATAAACGGACTAGTGACTGCACGTGACGCACATACGTACCAAATAAACCATGACAATAGAAAAGTACAAGCAATACGTAACAAAACAAACAAATTTAACGCTAAATGTGATGATCACAGTTATTTCCGAAGTGCCGCGCCCGCCGGCGTGGCACACACCAACTTTTAGTTCTTCGCGTGATTGTACTGCGCTTTCCGCTTGCGGTTGGCGAGCATATCATAGAATGGATTGTGGCTGATGCTCTGCAACAGCCGCTGCATCCAGTCGTTTTTCTCCTCCTCGTTGCTCGCGCTCATGCGGTACACTTGATGCTTGCCCTCCACCACCTTGCCCTCGCTGTCCGTCTTGCACGCCTTGATGAACTCGGCGCCGCCACTCGCGTACAGCTCGAAGCAATGTTGCTTCTGTCGGTCGGTGCAGTCGCGCACAGAGATATTCTCCAGCGGGATGATGCCGCGCGGCTCCTTGTCCGTCGTGTACTCGAAGTAATAGAGGCAGTTGTCGTTCAGGATGAACCAGCGCCGCTTCCAGCTCTTGTAGCGCCCGCCCTGCTTCCACAGCCACCCCTCCTTGTCCGGGTTGAAGAACGTGTGCATCAGGTCGTTGCCGTCGTCCTCGGGGATCTTGAACGGCTCCGCCTTGATGCTCTCGTAGAGGCCCTGTAGGGCGCAAGCATGCGCGATTAGTTGCAACCCATGCGCGTGCGCAAATCTCGCGGCGGCGACGGCTGGGAGGGCGGGGTACTCACCACGAGGAGCTCGCGCGGCAAATCCTGCCCCATGTTGATGCCGCGGTTCATGCTTATGAACTGCTCGATGGACGGCTTGTCCTTTACGCTCGGATTGTGCAGCGACGTGTTGAGCATAATGATTGCGAATGACAGCACGTAGCACGTGTCGGAATTCTCGAAGATATTATTGTCGCCCTGGCATTCGCAGTAGCGCTTCGCGAAGCACTCCATCATGCGGTCGATCTTCTGCGCCTCGCCCGGCAGTCGAAAACTCCACAGGAATTGCCTACAAGCAACCGCAATCAGCAATGGCATCCACTTACGCCTGCCACCCACCCCTTAACTTTTGCCATACCGTCGCATGCATTGGGCATGAAGCAGCAAGCATGCATTAAAATGATATTTGACGATGACGCCAGGCATGACAATTGCGAAGTGGCAAGTCGAATTTCCTACCTGAGTGCCTGAACCAGAATTAAATCCGCAAAGTCGTGGAGCGCGACGAACGCCTGCAGCACTTTCTCGTTGAAGACGTTCTTTTCGCCCAGATAGTCCCCGATGGCCGTCTTGTTGAGGCCCTCGCCCTTGTAGAGGAACTGAGCGACGCTCTCTGCCGTATCTTGCAGCAGGCCGTTCTCGATCAGGTACTCGATGCCTTTCTTCGGATCCATGTTAAACTTCTTTCGGCCTATTGACATCATCTTGGTCTGGTTCCCCCTTTTCCCGTCCTCGCCGCAGTCGAGGCCCTCCATCTCGTTGACGACTTCATACAGCTCATCTTTGAGTTGCTACAAATCGAAACGAAACGTAGTTGAAGTTGGAACCATGTGGTGCGCGACCAATCGCGTTGCGTTGGCGTTTTGTGTTTATGTTTTGCGGAAGATTGCCAACGCGACAAGGTGCGGTAGATAAAAGAGCGATTGTACCACTGATGGGTCCTCTCGTCGCCAGCAAGACATTGCAACGAGCTGGTTTCTGAAGCAACTCCACATTATTGCTATGCAGAGAGTTTGTTTAAGTTTGACCGCAACATACTTGATTAAACAGTCGAACTGAATCGCGTGCGTGCGGCGGAACGACAGCGTTGCGACTGAGGTGCGTGCGATTTGCAAAAGTGCGCACTGCCTTCGTAAGTGATACCGGGATATCGAAACATATTTTAAAAAATGTTTAAGTGCTTGGACTGAGGTTTTACTCAACGCACCTCTGGCATATCGGAATTGACAGAACCACGCACACTTTAGAGCAAAGGAGGCCCAAGCCGGCCAACGTTTTCTGCAGGTTGGCAGCTCGCACGTGACTTCATCCGTTCGTAGCGTTATAATACATCTCAAGAGCGGGCCATGATAGAGCATATAAACATGTTTTTTACCCCAGCACGAGATAGATCCCACTCGCTTTTGGACTGCCCACCCCCGTGGTGCGCCTTGTGAAGTTTGTTGCGGTGCTTCGGCTGGCGGCGGAGCGATGAGAACCAACTGCTGACATTGGTCGAGATCGAACCCTTGCGGTCGCGGTCGCGCCCCACCGTCCCGTACATCTGCATCACCTGCGTAGCAGCGGCGGCTGCACGCGCTTCCACCCCAACGTCACCACGCAGCCACAGCGCGCGCTCCTCGTCGGCAGTCCGCTACTCACGCACGCTGACAAACGCATCAATCGGCAACGCGCGAACAATAACCGATCGCCCAGTCCGGCGTGTCTTCCAGGCGAACTCCTTCCATATCCCAGCTATAATCGCCCGCTATCAGCGAGGCGTACGTGTACCTGTTAGTCACAGCGGAAAAAAACACACACACACTGTATTGGTTTATGCCTAACATTATTTGGCAAATAATCGATTGCCCGCCTGCCGTCGCGTTCGTCGTGCATCGCGGAATTGGTCCTTGTAGCGTGAACATGGCGCCGTGCGAGTGTCTAGTTAATTAAAACGCACGTGATGACTTATAGTTATCAACCGCTAACATTGAAATACAATTGACGCCGGTGTCGACCCTCGACGGCGCTATCTATGCGTGCAATGAGGGAGGAATCGCGGCATCTGCGATGCCATGGTCGAAGCGAATATGCTCCGAGAGGAATTTACCTGACTGGCTGTTTAACCGCGCGCGGCGCGCGCTCACAGAGGATCGCAGATTGTTGCCCAAACAAACTGGCGCGCTATTTATAGCTCCTTCGCGGAGAAGCGAGCGATGTGGCGCGCGCCGTGCCGCCGTCCTATCCTAGAAAACGCCGCCGATGTTGATCGGCGCTGAGCAAATATCGGCGCAACAACCTGCTCTGGTCACACTTGCTTACGTATGATAATGCGAGGAATTTTCACGATTGGAATAGACGTGTGCCAGCGGCGATGAGAAATAAACTGTGCGCCGGACAAGAAACACCACAAAGTGACGAGGGAATGGCGTTGGTTTGGCGAAGACCTGACCAGCGCATTAGCTTTATATTGCGATACGTACGTATCGGTCCCCGTAATCCTCGCCGTATCCGTATCCTCTTAGGCACTGAAGGGCAAACTGAATAATTAAGCACATAAATAACACCGCGGCGCGCGCCGCCGCGAACTGCTCCCGAATTAGCGGCGATCACACGGCGATCGGCGCGCGGATCTTCCATCCATCCACGGGGTCGACACGCGCGACTCGCTCATTCGCGGGCGGAAGCATCGGCGGCGAGTGTCGGCCGCTACTAGCCGGTGGCAGCCCGGCGCTTCTCCGTGTCGCTCTCGGCGTCGGCGCTGCGCTCTCGTATTTTTAGCTGGCCGATTTGGAATCCGCGCCTATGCTGCTGCCTCTGCAGCATAGTCGGTCGCAGCCACTCCACGCCGCGGCAGCGAGCCAACTGATGCTTCTGCCCCGACGCCGCGCCGCTGGGCGATTCGCAATAATGCGCATCGCCCGTTTGCCCGCCGACGTCGCGCCGCGCCGGCCCCAGGCTTATCTCTCGGTGCGCGCGTGGTATTTTACAGCCAGGCGCGTTCGGTTCGGCGCTCTCGTTGGACACCTAATAATGGGCGCCCGACGCGCCCGAAAATGCGGGCACGCCGCGCCCATTGTCCGGCGGCTTTCGCCGGGCATTATTCTTTGAAGATTGGGGAATCGCCCGAACAATGCTGCGGCCCCGAACTTCCCATTCGCCGCGCGAAAATCGGAGCCGCGCGTGAACGAGGCCTGGGAGACTGGCAGGTCGCCGAAACCGCCGCGGCGGACGGGACACATTGCGAGAAAAGGGACCAACGCGGAACAAGCGCGACGCAACGCCCGACCACTTACGCATCAACCTAGGTCAGTTTTGGGGCAAGCACACGGCGCACAACAAAAACGTCACAGCACTTCATCGCTCGGCTCAGGTATCAGTAACTTGGTACGCGTCTTCGACACATGCCCGTTCGAGCGGGTCGTTACAATCGGAGACTCGGCGCTCTGAAACCACGTCAAGTCCCGTTTCCTCCTTCCCTGCCCAACGGCAGCACAACGCGCACGTGAAAAAAGAAAGCGTTCGCATTATTAGCCCAATTTGGCACAACTCCCAACCGGCTTACTGTTTCGCCATTGCTTCTTCCTCTTGCGTCCTGCATCGCGTGACGTTGGTGTTTATGCAGCGACTTCTTGCGGCTTCAGAAGTGCTGGAAGTCCACTCCCGCATAATAGATAGCTACATGACGACCTGCGGCAAACAACCCGTGGGGGTGTCGGTTCGTCGGGTCTTCGGACAGCACTGGGCGCCCGTAATTAACCGCGCCGTTAAAAGCAAGCCGCTTTGTTCGGGCACGCACGCTAATTGCGCGCGCGCGGCGCTCGTGAACGCCAACCTGCGAGCGTACGCCGAATGAAGTGAATCAGCGCGGATGACGACGACCTTGCTGGAATGCCGAGCGGGTCT
>JAAAKC020009990.1:27282-37854 GCA_010014765.2 Aenictocupidus jacobsonorum | reverse complement strand
TGCGAAGATGTGCGCTCGCAATTCCGAGGCGAGCGATCATCTGCTTTGCGAGCGATCCTGCAGCCGCGCGACGTGTCCACGTTGCTCGGGGGGCCTCCGGGACCGCCATCTGTCGCAGCGATCTAAATTTAACAGCCCGCCGTGGGGCGGCGGTGGCGTGAATCTTGCAGCGCGCCATCAATGCTTGAGCTCCGGGCGCGCGGCAATCTCGCCGCGGCCGCTAATTCGCGCGCGGATTGTTTGCCTTCGGCCGCGCGGCGCGTTCGGAAATATTTATCAACTCAAAGGCAGGGCCGGCGGCGGGCGGCGGGCGCCACGTCGATCAATAGTCAGTCACAACGGCGATGCAGCGGTGGTTGTTTTCCTTTCTAGCTCACGTGCTCGCCGGCGACGCAGGCACGCGTGCACTGCTGGCATGCAAAACACCCATTCCGTCGTCCATCCCATCGCGAGCGGAAATAATAAAGCTCGTTCAGTGTCCTCGCGGCGCTGCACGAGGCTGCTCGGCGGGGCTGAATGATTGTCTATCCGCCTTTTTGTTGCACTGCGCCGGCTTTGGCGAAGAAGCGTGGCGTGCACTTTCGATTCGACTCGAAATTGTAGGAGTCTGTGGCATTCCAAGTAACGAATTCTTCGTTATTAAGTATTTTCCAAGGCAGTGTTGGCATATGTTTCTGGGCACATGTGGCATTCACTCCATACGCGATAATTTACGGCACTTTTTGTTCGATTTGCATTTTGTAGATCATGCATGTTGATATGCTCGCTGGTAATGCATGCCAATTGGATTCCTTATTGGTCCGCAACTAGCGGGAGCTGCGAGCCAACTTGGCAGTGGCGCCTCGGCTGGCACAAGCCGCACGTCTTTTTGGCAGCCTCTTGGGAGCCGCAGCGAGAATAAGCTCGCTTTTGCATGAAATTGGGTGCTAGATGCACATTGCCCGCGAAGGCGCCGCGGGATGGCGCAGTTGATTGCGGGCGTAATTCGTTTGTCTGCCAGCGCGCGCAGAGTCAACGCCTGCGGCCGGCAATAAAAGCAGTTGCCAGCCGCGCGGCGCATGCGAGTGATTTCCCCGAGGCGCGACCACCGCGCTCCGGCCGCCACTCGAATGAACGCTGTCCAGCCCGATGCCACCGATGTCGTGGTCGTCGGGCGGCATCCTGTGAATGATTCAACTCAATCTGGCCGAAATGCCGGCGGGCGGGCGCGTTGGCGAATTAGCCGCGCGATGGTGATCGAGGCATGCCGCGCGCGGCGCTCTCTTGAGCCCCTATTGATCGCCCTGGTCAGCGCAATTCGTTAGCGCGCGAGATGCGCCATCGAATTTGAATGCTGCGAATTCCGCATTGCTTTCCAACCGCGGCGAGGCGAAACTGGCCTGCGCTGGGTCGCGCCGCGAAAGGGCACTGGGTCAGCGCGGGGCGGTTCGGCGCTCGCCGCCGGACGCCCCCGGCGCGATCGCACGCACCGGCCTCATCGCGCCGCGAGGCAAACTGGGTCATGCGGCCGCGAACTTTTCGGCCTGTTTGCGGCGAACTGTTTCGTTGTTGGACGGCGGCGCCGCGCAGGCAGCGCAGGTGTAATCCATGTGGCCCTCTTCCTCCGCAGAGCATCGGCGGCGGCGGCGGCAAACGATGCGATTGTTCGCGGCGCTCGCCCCGCACCGCGCCAGCTGCGGCCCGCCAGCGACCACCAGCACGCCGAGGGCGTCGGAGGCAGCGGCGGCAGCGGGCGGCCGCACGTGAGATGCGCACCGCCGCACCCGGGCGCGCTGAGCGAGGCGGCGCACCACGCGATATAGTTCCTCACGGCGCCGACGTCCCGCATTATATACACATATACATATTTGTACTCGAGATTTAAGATTGGCGCACGCGGCGACGGCCCGGAGGCGGCGGCGTGGATGGCGTCCATGTGTTCATTGCGCCTGCGCCCGCGCCCGCGCCCGCGCCGCTGCTGAGCTCGCGCGCGGCGGGCGATGTGACTCGCCCCAGCCCAGCGCCACCAGCGCCGCCAGCGCCACCACCGCCACCGCCGCCACCAGCACCGCTACCGCCACCGCAACCAGCAGCAACATAAGCAATACGTTTTTCGTGCGTTAAGTTCGCGGGAGGCGGCGCGGGGTTTTCCGTGGACTACAACCCTACGTGCGATTCCCGCACGAGAGCATCTCGAGCCTCATCCAGGGCGCAGAGGCAGCAGGGGCAGCGCAGAGCCGGAGGGGCGAGCGGCGCACATGCACCAATGACAATATTACGTTATCGCTGAGCCGAAATGGGAAGCGGCGAGGCGGCGCGCAGGCCCGACAGCGCGCCGGGTTCGTGTGGTCCAGCTGCGAGGAGGAATCGGCCGTGCAAGACGAAGCACAAACGCTGTACAATCATCGTCGGTTGAATGCCCTCCCTCCACCGGCGCGCGCGGACGGTGGGCGGCCGCGCGGCCCGTTTTTCTACGCATGCATGTTTGATAGGTTTTACACGCGCGTGAGCGAAGCGTGCGCCTAGGCGCGGTGGAGGCGCGATGTACGCGGCGGCCGGGGGCGCGAGCCTCGCCAGCCGGCAGGCGCGCCAGCGGCAGCGGCAGAACAAGCGCGCCGCCGCGCAGAAGGCGTCCAAGGCGAGCGACATCCTGCCGAAGCCGCCGCAGAAGGGCCAGTTCCACAACTACACCGACGAGGCGGTGCCGCGGCTGTCGCGCGTGGAGCGCGCCGCGCTGAAGCCGCCGGCGCCCCTCGCCACCGGCGACCGCCGCCACAGCACCTCCAACTACCACCTGAAGGAGCCGCCGCGCGCGCGCATCCGCGAGAGCCCCTCCATCTGCCTGCCCGTGCACCCCTCGCACGGCCACTGCCACGGGCACGCGCTGCACCACGCGCACGCCGCCGCCGCCGCCGCCGCCGCCACGCCGCGCTCGCCCTCCGTCGTCAGCCACCAGCTGCCGCAGATCCTCATCCCCGAGGGCGACAGGTCGCTGGAGCGCCGCTGCAGCTTCGTGCGGCAGGTGGAGGAGGAGAAGGGCGGCGAGAAGGGCGTGCTGGACCGGTGCAACCACATGTGCAACTTCGAGATCAAGGAGAAGGCGTGGGACCACCGCGAGCCGGGCTCCTACACCGAGTACGACGTCTTCGGCAGCCTGGACTACCCCTTCTCCGAGGTACATGCCGCACGCACGCACGCTGCTAGCATACCGTAGCCGTAGCAACAAACTGCATGACCGCCGCCCCCCGCTGAGTGTTTAGCTGCCCGCCAGCCGGCGCCTGCGCACCGAGAGCAAAAACGAACGCCACTATATCCGCGCATCGCCCGCAACTGCGTGTTAATATATTAATACCGCAGATCGATAGCGCATCGCAAATAAAACGCGCTTACCGTAATTTAGCTCCGCCGTTCAGGCGGCGCCGCCGCAGCCAGCGGCCGGTGCGCCGCGGAGTCGGCTGATTGTGAGTTCCAATCCATCGGAATCGCAAACGAGCCCTCAAATATCAAACCTCGTCTCTGTGATTAGCTAGTGACTTGGCATCCGTGACGTCATATTGAAATCGATATTTCGCCCTCGAGCGGCGCCCCCCGCATCCGCAGACACCGTGCCCCCAAACGCTCTGCGGGTTCCGCCACCGCGGCCGCCCTCGAACGAATTTCGGCGCCCGCCGATGAGGCTTTACGAGGCGATGGAACGCTGCTGGCCATGCTGGGATCGCTGATCCCGAGCGGCAGCCAGCCTGTCATTTCCGGCTCGATTGCGCCCGAACGGGCCGCGGGCCGCGGGCCGCCGCTGACACTTAATTACACGTTGCGCCGGGGAAAAAACACGCCATGGTGGCACGACATGCGCGCACCGACGTACGCGTGTAGCGCACCGCAATTTCCGCCCGCAGTGCCGCATCGCCGCGGCTTGGCGAACATTTCCGTTGAAATTGTGGCGCTTGTTCTGGAGGTATCTATCATCTTTCGCCTCCAGCGTGTTGCAGATGCTATCATTGCGCGGACAAACTGTTGTTTTCGTTCGGCGCGCCGCGCGGCTCTTGGGTGTGCCTGCCCATGCCCGTGAGCGTGCGCCGATTGTCCGCGCGCTGACGTTGGCGGCGGCGCGTATCGTGGTGTAAAACAGTGCGAAAACAGCGCAAAGGTCAAGTACGAATTTCGTTATCCGTCGCATATCTAATTAAACGCTGCGTTGCTGGTATCGCGCCAAATTGCATGCACCTACCGGGCGATCCACGACCGGGGTCGCACGGAAACGTGTGCTGAGCGCTGCACTCAGTGCGACCTTGGCGTCGCGATATTGGCCATAAATTAGCGTCCATTTCAAAGGCGAAACCAGCTGCCGATGCCACGAAGGCGGGCGCCGCATGGGACGGCAAATGGGCAATTGCCCGGTTTGAGAGCTAATTGCTGGCACGAGCGCATTGCTTGTCGCTGAAAATGCGGCGCAGTGGGTGAAGTGGGAGCACAAAGGGGCGCAACGTGCCGAGTTCATCAGCATTTCAAAAGTAGCGCGCAGGACGTGTGCCCAGGATGTGATGTGTAATTGCTAACGGATGCGCCCGAAAGGGAGGCAGCCGCGAGTGCCGGCGCGCGCGTCACTGTCGATCGATTTCTTCCTTGCAGCCGCCGAAGCCGCCAGCGGAGACACAGGGCGACACAGGGCGACGGGAGCAAGACAACCCGCCGCCGCCGCCGCCGCCGCCGCCGCGCGCGCTTCGATGAGCCGCGCGGCGTGAGCTCACGCGCCTCCGCCATGAAGAGCAGCTTCGATCCGGGATAAGAGCGCCGCGGCAACGCAGCGGCACCCGGCATGCCGCCCTACGGCGCGCCACGCGTGGGACCAGTACCATACCTAAGCCGTCGCCGGAGCCGAGCGCTCCCCGCACATATCAAAATGCAAACCGAGCCGTGACGCGTCTGCCGCCGCACGCGCCGCACGCGCCGCAAGGCTGTCGCTGGAGCGCATCACGCGGCGAGGTCTCGCTGATCTTTACTCTTCGGATGTCTTTTGAGCGCACCGTACTAGCAGCACGAGGAACCAATCGTGGAGGGAAACAAAATGAAAAATCTGCCTTCGCTTTTTACATATACACAGAGAGCTAAAAGAAGATATTATACATTATACACCAGTTTCTTACATTATATACACTATACATATATCTAACGCGGATATATTCATAGATAAGTATATTTCTCTACTGTACGCGTGCATACCACCCACACACACCACGCGAAACTGCGCGCCGCCACGAAGCATGTAACGCGGCCGCGACGCGCGCACTAATCGCGCCGCCCGGTCGCCGCCGCCGGCGACCAGCGTGCTCGCGCGGTCGGGAACGGCGATGCGCGTTGGATGAGCACCGCGGCATCTGCAGGCATGCAAGCGGCGCTACTCATCAGGGAGAAGCAGCGTCTCCGCAGGAAGCGGCGGCGCGCTGACCTGCCCAGCCACGTCGCCACCAGGGAGATCAAGCCCTTCCCGCAGTTCCCTTCCCGGTTCACGGTATGTACGAGCGGCGCCGTCGAGCGATCAACTTCGAACCGCGACGAGGGCGACCTTGCGCGGCAGTGGTTGGCTGGCGTTGGAGGACGCGGCGCGCTGGCCGCGCTCGGTCGATCAAAGCCGTGTTTGCCGTGACTGGCGTTACCGCACGCGAGCGCGACATTTAAATTAAGGCGGCGCATTCAAAGCGGCGCATCGGGCGCGCTCGCATGTCGCACCCTGCCCCGCCCAGCGCGCCCTCCGCGGCGCCGCGGCAATCTGTGACAATGTCGCGCATCGCACGACGCGCTCGTTGCCCGCCCTTCCCTCCGCGCTGACCCGTGCGGCGGCGGCGGCGCGGCGGCGGGGGTGGCGCGTGTAGGTGTGGTGCGCGCAACGCTGCAGTGGAGATTAATTGCACTATGCGAGCGTAACTGGTGTGACTAAGCCCCATTCCTCAAGCGGGCGCGGGCGCCGCGCACCACCGGCCGCCGCCGCCGGCCCCCCCGCCGCCGCGGAGCGAGAATTTGTGTAATTACGCTCGCCTCTTTTACGTGCCGCGCGGCCGTAGCTCTTGGCGCTTGCTCGTTTGCACGCCAGCGCGGATGCCAGTGCGCATCTGGAGGGTTCGCACGAAAATCAGGCCATTGCGCGCAAATCGATGCCCGATTGGGGCACGTTGCGCCCGACGAGCGCACCATCCATGGCACCTGTTGAGTTCGGCGTCAGTCGGGAGACTGCTGGCCCACGGGCAGAGCCCACACGTCCCTCCGCACGCCCCCCGCATGGCTTCTGTCACTCGACTGTCGCTCGCTGATTAGGTTAGGTGCATGTCTTTGCCACGCTAATGCGACGCGGTGTGCCCGCAGTGCTCTCAGGGGCGGGCAGCATGGCAGGAGAGGGAACGAGGCAGACGCTGCTCCCTCTCGGACGAGGCGCGGGAGCACCGCCTCAAGCAGAACGAGGCGCACCACAGATGGATGAAGCGGAATCGGGTGAGTAGCGGTGGCGCCCCCGCCGCCGCCGCCGCCGCCGCCACTGACGCTGCCCGTTGCAGATTCACGACACCACGTACGGCGGCAGCAGCGAGGAGGAGGACTTCTTCGACGTGTACCACCAGAGCGCGGCGGCGAACGCGCTGCTGTACGTGGGCCTCGGCACCGTCGCCATCGGCGCGGTGATCTTCTTCGTCGGCACCGGCGAGAAGGGCTTCAAGACGCTGGAGCTGCGCCTCATCGGGCCGACGCTGGTCGCGTGCGGCCTCCTCTGTTGCCTAGTGCGCGTGCTACTCTGTGCGTGCCCGTCGACGTGCCTGCGCGGCCGCAAGAAGGCGCGCCTCAAAAACGTGTGCCCGCACGGCGGGGGCGGTGGGGGCGGCGCGCGCGCGCCGCCGCAGCCGCCGCAGGCGTACCGCCCGGCGGACGCGTGCCCGCCGAGGACTACGCACGTCTCCACCTCGTTCGAGAAGCATAGAGACAAGAAGAAAGTGTCCATCGTGACGGGTGGCGGCGCGGACGGCCGGCCCGTGCCGGGCACGAGCGCCGCCGGCTTGCAGGACGCGGGCGCCGACGCGAAGACGCTGATGATGCCGATCATCGCCGTGCCGGACGACGGGGGCGCGGCCGCCGCCGCTGCCGCCGCCGCCGCCGCCGCCGACTCGCTCATCGAGCTGGAGCACCTCGACGCGGCCGTCTACGACCTGCAGAGCATCTCCAGCTACGAGTCCGAGACGGTCGTCGAGATCGAGTGCCGCCCCAAGGAGTCGAAGCACACGCGCGGCCGCGCGCCCGCCAACGCCCCCACCGCCGCCGCCGCCCCCACGTCCGCCGCCGCCGCCAGCGACGCCATCGTCGTGGTGGAGCAGCCGCGCCGCGACGCCGAGGCGCACCACAGCGGCATCGTTCTCAGCCCGCTGCAGCTCGGCCAGTAGCGCGCCGGCGTGCGGGGGCGGCGATTGCGCGCGCCTCGATCGGACATATCTTCACACTCGCACACTCTCACACGCCACGCGCCACACCACGCCACGCCACGCCACACCACACCGTCGCCGGCTGCAAAATCAAACCAAACAATCACTTCCAGCTCGGGCGATGCAGTCGCGCCGCAATTGCCGCCGCCGCGTGGACAGTTTTAGTGGTGCCACCGCCGTCACAGTCGTCTCTCAGTTCATGCGCGTACAGAACAACCGCTGGGTAGGAGCAAACAAAACCAAAAGCGTACACGTTTATAACTGTATAATTAAATAATCAAAGCAAATACAATAATTAATTATACGCGTACAAAAAGGAAAACTACTCAATGTTATCTCTGTTGTTATTGTTAGTGCAAACATGCGAATTCGCGGGTGCGAATGCCGTCAGCGCTGCGGGCGGGAGCGAGCGCGAGAGCCGCAAATAATTTATATAATGTTATACCATTACATTAAACAGTTGTTAGTACAAAGTGTAGCGATAACTAAACAGTGTCAACCACGTAAGGCGTAAGCAGAACTAGCGAATACTATGCTTTAAACATGTACCAGAAGCTGGGCGAGCGCGCAGAGGCAGTGCGAGCGGAGTACGAGAACAATCGCCGTGTTCGAATACGTAACTGATAAGCCCTACTAGGTAGCTATGATGATAGGGGACTCTCTGTTGTTTCATTTACCCGATTGTGATGGCACATATCAACAGTTTGCGTTCGGCAACCAAGCATTTCCACCTCGTACAATCAAACCACGCCGGGGGGCAGCGCGCGGACGAACGCACTAGCTCGCGGGCGTTGACTACTTTATACAAATTGCGGACCGTCCTTGAGATTTGTTTCCTTATTTTCGTATCGCGAGACGCGAGTGCTGGACGTGCGGGCGCACGGGGCAATGGCGGGCGCGCATGCGGATTGCCGGTGGCACAACGAAAACGCTATCTATTTCTTACTGCAAGATACCAAATCTATGAGTACATAAACGACCAAATCAGTTTGGTGTAGGCTAAGCTGTAGTGACTAGTGCCGCGCACACGCGGGGCGCGATCAAATGGCGCACGGGCGCGGCCGGAGGTTGCGGAGTTGCGGAGGGCCACACGCCCGAACGCTCCGCGCGAACAAACAAACGCAAATTGAGCAAACGTAAATAGGAAACGAAATAAATTAACTATTTGCTATTTATTATAACGTTGACCTAGTGTGCCTAGTTAATTTTTCTAATTATAAAATGAATTGAGCGTACGTTTATAATGTACAATGTACATGATTTATATTGAATTGCTTACATATTTTTACTTCGGGAGAGTGTAGTTGCTTAGGCGTTTCTCTTGCTCGTTCTCGATTTGGCATTCCGCGTTCATCCAAATTGTTGTTTTGGCGCGCAACACTGCGGCGAACAAATGGTTGTAATATTCATTCAATTATTGCATTCCACTGGGCGCACAGAATTCTTTAGATGCCTTAGCAGAGTGGGGAAAACCGAAGCAAAAAGTGCTAAGTATAGTGAGGAGCGAGGCGCTAGAAGCCGGAAGACAGCCAGCGCAAATCGCAAACAACCGCAGTGTTTGCATGCGTATGGCACCGCGAGCGGATCGAAACGAAACGCAGAGTAAACCTAAGCTTTCATATTCGGAACGTGCAAAGTGAAACGCTACACTAAATGACAAATACAAACTAAAAAATGCAACTAAAACTTATACAATAAAGGATGAAAAATGAAAACACATTCCTACTTGCTGAAGCAGTTTGCGAACTGGCGCAGCGCGGAGAAGGTGAAATACAGTAACAATGCAGTCTTCATGATAACACGTAAATTAAGGATATAAAAACGAACAAAGGAGCGACGGAATTGTTGGCAGAGAGGGCAGAATATTTGAAAATGTTAGGTTATAAAGAACATATTTCAATATAAAGTGTATGTCAAGGAACAAGTCAACTGCTTATTTGTGTCTTCCTGATTTTCCACAAGATTCATGTACAACACAGGTATACTGTATCGATGGACAACGTGACGCATTCAAATCGGTGCATTGGAAATGCGCACCAAATTAAAACATTTCTTCGCCTCATTTAAATCCTATTTCTTGGTGGTGTGGCACACTGCGCGTGTGCGATTGGGGCCGAGCGCCGGAAAGGAGGGCCCATTTTAATACAGAGGAAATTTCTAGCGCTAAAATATTTTAATACAAACTAGAAACCGTTCTAGGTACATCTTACAGCCATATTCATCATGTCGCTACATTCTGACGTCAAGTTAATGTTGCCACCAATTAGCTTTGTTTCCGAGTTGCAGAAAATTCGATTTTTGGCGAGGGCATCGATACCAGAATGGGTTTTTGCGCGACCGGCGTGGTCCACTCATATCAAGTAGTGGAGGTGACGTGGGTCAACAACACTGCGCACCCGGAGCCACGCGCACGCACCTGTTGTCAGTCACATTAGTGCGGCCGCGTGTTGCGCAAGGGTGCTTTAGCGCAGTGCGTCATACGCAAATACATTTCTATTTGTGTAGTAAATATCCAGGACTACCACCTTTTTAGTAGAATTAACGAAATTGTGTTAAGTCTATGTTGATAAGAGATCTGAGATTTATTTGAGAGAACTATTCCCGCAGAAGTCGCAAAGCACACTGTAAAACGTGCAACTTTCAGGTTTAATTTTGCTGCTTTCTGAGAGAAAAACTCTGTTACTGTATTCATGTAGTGTACAGCTTTGCGGTATTCGAACCCGACATACGCTCGCGCACTCGTCTTCGATTGTTAAGATTAGGCAACGCGGAGGTGACCCTTGCACGGCTAGAAGGCGGCGCGTCCTTGCAATCAGTCACCTCGTCGCAGCTAAACTGTAAACAAGCACGGATTAGTGCAGTGCGCAGAAAAGTATTGCTGCTAGCAGTCAACAACAAAGAGTGCTTCTTCGACAGTTTGCAATTGCAGCGAGAGCAGCGAGGAGCCACCAATTTCAAATTTGTTTCCAAAAAATTATTATATTTGTTACTATATTGAACAATTAAAAAGAGGAATTATACTCCATGCGTGCGAGTTACCGCAAAACGACTCTTCGCATCTCGCGATATGAATCGGTGTTTACTCGATTTCAGGAGTGAAGTTACTGCATTCAAGTTTAAGGCGCGGCTTTGTGAC
>JAAAKC020009990.1:0-21002 GCA_010014765.2 Aenictocupidus jacobsonorum | reverse complement strand
AGCGAACGCAACGTTCGTCAAAATAAAAAATAGAAAAATGCAGGCGCGTTAAAAAAACATGTATACAAAATCAAACGAAGGACAAAAGAAGCAACGAGGCGTACCAGGCGAAGGCGAATCACTGGTAGCGTCTGCAGTAGTAGCCCAGCTCCCTACACATCTGGCAATGCAGCTGGGGATGCACTTTGCTCTGATCGGACACATCCAGCCCGTCGGGCTTCTCCAGGGGCCGCTGCTTGTGCGGGAACACGTTGACGTGGCACTTAATGCACTCCTGGCCCTTGTTGGCCCAGGAGTTGCCGGACATCCACGTCCGCTTGCACTGCGGGCATTTGTACTCGCCGAAGCAGCGTTTGCGGCCCTGGTAGGGCGTCTCGCCCTTCCTCCTGGGTCGGGCCTGCAGCGCGGCAGCAGCGTATTAGAGCGAGCGGCGCGCGCACGCAGACGCCGAGGGTTACCTTGAAGCAATCCTTGATGTAGTGTCCCTTCTGGAAGCAGAGGTGGCAGAGGTAGGCGTCCGGCGGACGCGTGAGCCGGCGGTGGTCGCCGATGGTGAGGTCGGCGAGCTGGGCGGCGAGCTGGGCGGCGAGGTCGCTCGGGTCGGCGCCGGCGTCCGTGGTCGGCCGGAGCGCGCCACGCGCGCTGGGCGCGAAGCGGTATGGGGGCGCAAGCGGGGGCGGCAGTCCGTGCCTCACCTGATGCTGCTGGCTGGCGTTCGTCATCCAGCCGGCGGGGGCGCGCGCGCGCTGATGGGGGCTGGCGAGGGGGTCGCGCGGCGCCGCCGGGAGGTGGCCGAGGACGCCCAGCGAGCCCGGGGACGACACGGTCGCTGCGGTCGGCGCCATCGAGGCAACTAAGGGCACACCACGCCGCCGTGAGTGCGCCGCACGCGTTCTCCGCATGCGTAATGCAAGAGAAACAATTGCATCGCACTAGTCACCGACTTGTTCAAACAAACATCAAAACATGGGAGAATGGGAGTGCTATGCGGAGCCAAGTCACTCCTCGACGCGAGGAATGGCGTGCTTTAAGCGCGGCGCCGCCGATTGCGAAGCGCTGGAAAGCGCGCGCGCACCTCTCGCATGCTGGGTGGCTCAGCGCGGATTGCGCGCATACGAAATTATCGTTTGGCCGCGTTAATTGTGCGCTTGGCAGCGAATCAAAGAAGGCATTTTCTTCCATTTCCGCAAATACGGTCGCAAGCGCCGCGCGCCGCCGCGCACCGCCGCCGGCAGCGGGCATCAGCAGGCGGCGGCGGCGGCGGCGGCAAAGTGCTTACCTTCTTCGCAATGGGCGCACTGCACCGAAATCACTCCTCACGCACGACGATCGCACGCGGCGCATTCACGAGCACATACCACGTACATACCACGCGGCCGCGTTCGGGAATGAACATGGAACCACGCGCGCGCCGATACAGCGATGAAAAATAGAAGGCACGAGGCCGCCGCTGCCGCCGCCGCGCGCTTTTTCGCTCGGCGCGCGCGCGGCGTGCGCGGCGTGCGCCTGTGTGCGCCGCTTACCAGCAATATTAGAAATGCCGGCGGTGTGGGCGCGGGCTCGCGGGCGAGCGCTGCGCCAGTCGCGCACGTAGGCCGGCGGCTCGCTTGCGGCGAAGGTGCCGGCGGGGCGGCGGCGCCCGAAGAGGGCACCCCCAGCGCGGGGGCTGCACAGCTGAGGGCGCAGGCGACCTCTGCGCGCTCTATGCTGGCGCGGGCAGATTCAAGCGTGCCTCCAATCGGCCGAATCCTGCCTTAAGCGGTGTGTGCCGGCGCGCGCGCGGCGGCGGCGGGAAAGTGGGGAACGCTCCCAGCCGAAAATAAGTCGGCCGCGAATGCTCGCCGCCGGCGCGCAGCAGATGGGCGCCGGAGCGGGCGCGATGCGCGTCGCCGCCGCTGCCGCCGCCGCTGCCCTCAACAATCGCGTTGCGTTTGCAGTTGCGCATTCCGGCGGTGCGCCAGCGCCGGCGAGCCGTGTGTTTGTTTATTCGCGCCCAGCACGTTCGAGTTGAGTCAGCGTCTTGCGCCATGAAAGAGCTGCACGCACAAGACGCTTCCCGCTGCTGCATCGCCGCGATAAGGCGCAATCGCGCGCATCGCTCAGCGCGCCCAAGAGCAGGTCCAACAGTGGAGGAGGCGCGCGCAGCTGCACTGATTGCTGCTCGCTTGCACTTACAGTCAGATTTCTTTTCTGGGCAATTCAAAACTTTCCAAGTGTCAGCGCCCCTAGTAGCCAGTAGCGCCTGGGGTGGGGGCAGCGGCGGCAGGTTTCTACTTTGAAGCTGCGCGCGAAGGCGCATCGCATTGTGCTTTCATCCCCCTTCGGCTAGCGCACGCTAGGTGGCGCTACATCGCGCTCGGCGCGAAGAAACTCGACCGCCTCGAGCGCACTCCGAAATAATCGTTCGTCACGTTTTCTCATCATACAGCACCGGCGAACGCTTTCCGTGCGTCTGCGACGCGCAATAAATTAGCTCACGCCGGAGTGGCAGGCAACGCCGCCGCCGACATTAGCGGAAGCTGATAAAAGCGAGCAACTGCGTGACTGCATAATCATAAATCAATATAAAGGGAAGCAAATAAAATCCAGCCAACCGGCAGGCACCCCTCGCGCCGCGCGTTCACCAGGGTCAGTCGTTTAATGCGGTGCTTCGTCACGGCGTCACAAATGCTGCCTCGGTTTCCTCTTTCCTCGAACGCCCGCTTTCCCTTGCATCATTACGGCGGCGCATGCTTGGATTGCTCTGTGCTGATGCGCTTCGAGGCGCGGCGCGCGAAGGAGGAAGCAGATTAGTGAATTGGATGGCGAGGGCGAATCGAAATTAGCGAGCGAGAAGTGGCAGCCGCCCGCCGCGCCGCCGGCCGCGCCGCTCGCCGGGGCAGGTAAAACGAGCTGCGGAGAGCGGCGTTCATCATGCCGTGGAAAAATGCGCCGCGCGGCGCCCGCTGCTCCGCTTCCACTCGACGGCGGCCGGCCGCGCGCCTTGAGAAATCGCCGGCGATTTGTAATAATCACTAGCACGCTAAACGCTGCGTGATGCGTGCGCCGTGAAGGATACCTGTTGGTGCGCGCGATTCCAGCATTGCAGCGGAATTCGGAACGCGCCGTGCGGATCGGGGAGAGGAATGGCGGCCGGCGGCGGCGGCGGCGGGCGCGCGAAGGGCCGCAAATTGATTTCGAATAGGGACGAGGGCGAGCGCGCGGATGCGGCCCGTGGCGCGGCACCGAATTAAACGCGCCGCGTGGTGGCATCCCGCGCCGCGCTGTAAAACGATAATTTACGAGCTGTTTATGCCGAAAGTGCTACAATTTACAAATTGCCCGTGATCAGTCATCGCTCGGGCGCACCCTCTCAGGCGGACGGCGCACCGCGCACCGCAGCTCGGACAAACAAGGCCGAAATGAGGCCCGAGTGCCGGAGCGCCTCGTTGGCTTCTCGGCGCGGCCGGCGCGCGGCTGATTGATTGCCGCCCATTTGTCGCACATCGCCTCTCCTAATTCCGCGCCCGCGCGCGAGGATGGCATAAAACGAACGAACTTATTGCGCGCGCCCGCGGGAGGCGCGCGCCTTGCGGTCGGGCGATTGTTTCTTCGTATTTAGACTTCTCGAAAGTCGCGCAGTAAAGCGCGCTTATTATTAACTCCGGCACGGCGACTTCTGAGCGAGGCGTTTCTGCGTTTTACGCGTTTCTTTCGCGCGCGCCCGCCGCTTTTTACTGCCGCCGCGGCCGGCGCGCCGCGAGCCAGCTTAGCGCGGCTTATCTGCGCTCCGCCGGGACGTGCGCAGCGCTCCTTCGCCGATCTGGCGCGCAGGCAGCGCAAATTATTTGCGAACGGCGATTAACATCTCAATTGCGCGCGCCGCCCACGCCCGCCGCCCCTCGCGCCGCAGGGAAAGGTGGCCTTCCCTGCGCCGCGATGACAAACGCGCCGTGCCGGCGTTTTATCGCTTTTCCGCGAACGCGCGCGGCTTCGGCGGCTGTGCCTTACGCCGTGCATTACGTAATGAAAATAAATCATATTTACACCGATTGCACATTACGCATCCGGCGAACAATTGCGCGGCGCGTTCCCCCGCCGATCGCCGTAATTGCGAGTGATTTATTTCTGCGGCTGCGCCGCCGAGCCATTGTAGGACGGCAAATTACAAAGCGGCTCAATGACGAGCGGCGGCGATACGCGCAGGCACGCATCGCGCATGCGCGCGCGCATTAGCGCCGCAGCGCCCCGCTCGCTTTTCCGGCAATCGGCGCTTTGGCGTTTCGGCGCTGCGAGCGGCGTGTTTTCGGAAAATCTGCTTAGCCTAAGCCCGCCGTCCGCCGCCGGCCTTTTTTCCACTGCAAATTGCGATTTTTTGTGTGCGTGGCGCGGCTTAGCGTCACGCTGTACGCACAACAAAGATTAACTTCTTAAACCCGCCAGCAGATACGCCTTCCGGGCAGGCGCGGCGAGCGTCTAAACAAACATAAATAGTGGCGCATGCGGCGTTCGGGCGAAAATTGTTGTCGTAATCGAGAAGCGGATTAGCCGCCGAAACTGTGGGCTAATGCCGTTTGCGAATGGGATAGCCGGTATCCCATGGCGGTACCTGCAGGGCTGCGGCGGGCGCGACGCGGGCGCGACGCGGCGCGACGCGGCGCGCCGTGCGCCCATCACGATTTGGACGTTTAAGCGCTTCTACGCTCCGAAGGCCCCGGCTCCAGCTGGGCGTGCGGAGCTCATTAACGGGGCAAATCGGTGTGACGCTGAAAAAATCACGTCGCCGCATTTTTCATTTAATATTTTTTAATGCGCCGCGGGGTCGGGGCCGCTCGCGCTGGCCGCGTCCAGCAGGATGCCCGCCGCCGCGCCCGCCGCCGCGCGCGCCGCCGCGCCAGATATTTGATTAGCGCAGTGCGCACAATGGCGATGGGAGCGCGGCGGGCGCTATGCGGCTGGCGCAATGCGGCTGGCAACGTCTTTTTGCGGATCGCACGCGCGGCGTGCGATCGGCGGCGTGCGATCGGCGGCGCGGGGTGGCCCCGTGACATCCGTGCTAATCGGGCCTGAAAGCGTCGCCGTTGCCTCCGGGTGCGCCGGCCGGCTGCGGCGGGGCCCGCGCGAACAAAACGACGCCGAATTACGGACGGAAAATGCGGCGTGAAGCGTGCAGACATTTTTCGCCTTTGCTGGGCGGCGCGGGCTCCGGCCGAAGGGGCGCTGCGCGGCATCTACATACGCCGCGCTCGTACATCATCCGCCGCGGCGCGAACAGCTGAACGCCGCTGCGGAGGGGCGCGGCGCAATGGTGGCACAGATTCGTGCATCGAGCCATCGATTTGACGGCGGCCGCCACCCCACGTTGCCCGTTCCGGTTTGGTGCGCGCCGCGCGCAAGTGGGAAATCGCTTCGCTCCCCTAGTTAGACGCGGCTAACGCAACCGAACGAATGGCGATATCATGCCCGGTTACGCGGCTTTCGCGCGGCGCGCCGCCGCCAGGGAGCGCGCGATGCATGCGGCCCGAGGATGCGGGCGTCCGCCGCGCCACGCAACCTGCAATAATTCGGTTCGGCATGCCTTCTTAGCGCTGCGCTCTGCAATTGAATCAAATCGCTGAGGTGGTGTTTAGCTCTCCATAACTATCGGCCGCGGAGCGCGCGCGCCGCAGCCTTCCGCGCTAATGGCCGCTTAATAACCCGTACTTAACGAGATGCGCGCCCGCCGGCGGCGCACGCTATCAATTCGCGATGCGCACCCAGCTCCCACCATGGCCGCCGCGGCGCCCCGCGCAGGGTGCGCCCCTCGCGCCGGTTCGCGGCGTGCCCTCGCCGCCCAGCGCGCCGTCCATTGTCGCCGCGCGCGGGACATGCATCAAACACGCCTGTCAACAGTTGCGGCGGGACGCCGGGCGCATGGGACGGGCATCGCCGCCGGCCACAATGGCTCATTGTGCGCGGAGTGCGCCGCCGTGGGGGGTCGGTTTGCGCTCGGTGCGGGCGTCGGCGGCTTCCGATCGCCGCGCGCGATCCATCAGCGGCCAAGTGGGCCGCCGGGCGCTCGGCCCGATCTGCTTCCGCCTTGCGCGCGCCGCCGAAGTGGGCCGTCGACGATAAGTCCATAACTTCGATGATAGCAGGCCGTAAAACAACAAAACGGCAAGCGTCCCGCCGCCCCGAAAATGTCGAGTTAAACTGTTGGCCCGCGCCGCAGCTCCGGCAAACTGCTGATTGATTTACAGTCGGCCGCGCGCTCAGCATCAACTCGTTACAATGTGCGCGGGCGAAGCAACTGCCAGCTGCGGCACCTCGCGCGGCGGCGGAGGCCCGGCGGCGGCGGCCGCAGCAGCAATAACATTTCGAAATTCGAATTTGGTCGCGCGCCGCGCGCGGATCATAAACGGCGCATTCCATCATTTTTTTGCGGCCGGCTCGACGCTGCGTCCGCGTCGGCCGCGTCTAACGCGCCGCGCCGGTATGAAGTAATCGACGCATGCGAGGAGCTGGCTGCGGCCGGCCGCCGGCCGCCGGCGCGCATTGTTTGGGCCACCATGCGCGTGTATGTTATTTAGAAGTTGTTCCGCGAAGCGTGCAAGTTTTAAATGACCACAGCCAATCGGCGGATATTTTTAGGATCGTAACAACGCGCCGCGCGAGAGGGGAAGGCGAGGTGGAGAGAATGAGCATTGCATTCGCGCTTTTCTTTTATTTACAATAAAGGATAACTTTATAAATATTACTATTACTTAAGATTGCCTTACTCGTAGTGTATGTTAATGACCTATTGCGCATAACCATTTACATGAACCTTGAAGCGTATGCAGAAGACGTAGCTTGCAGTGCGAACGAACCTAGTGGGCTACCGGACTACTCTTACATTTAGATATAAATATTCCCTCGTGTCCTCGCTCCTCCTCGCCGCGCTCAGTGCACGCGGCTCGTGCACATCTCCATCGCGCCGAAGTAAGGATATCCGGACTTGGCCTCCGTCGGCGAGTGCGCCCCGTAGTGGCCGCCAGCGGCGAACAAGCTGCAACGGAAAGCACGCGCCTTTATGACTGTCGGCCGCGAGGCAATCGCTTTTTGCGCGCGCCCTGAAACGAGCGTCGCGCGGCCATCTTTCGCGCCCGCGCGCGCCGCGGCGCAAAAACAAGATTGAAACCCACCTGTAATTCTCGTGCCATGCCGAAGCGATTTGTTCCGGTTTCTTGCTGCCCTGCACGCCGTGATGGCCCCAGACGGCGTTGGGCGCGCCGGCGGCGGGCGCGCCCGCCTGCGGCACCGGCACCGGCGCCGGCGGCGAGGCGCTGTGCTGGCCGGGGCTCAGCGGCGCCATCTGGTAGTTGGCGAAGCCCTGCTCGGCGCCGTACGCGCCGTACAGCGCGGCGGGCGGCGTGGGCGTGTGCGCGGGCGAGGCGGCGGCGGCGGCGAGCGCGCCGGGCGCGTAGCCCTGCGGCGCCCAGGCGGCGGCCTGCCCGAACGAGCCCACGCCCTCGGGGTGGTAGTGCTGCGGCACGCTGGGGAAGGACTGCAGCGACATGGTGTTGAAGGCGTTCAGCTGCTGCGAGTTGACCTGCTTGCGGAGGCGCGCGCGCCGGTTGGAGAACCACACCTGCACGCGCGCCTCGGTGAGCTTCGTCTTCTGCGCGAGCTCCTCGCGCGTGTAGACGTCCGGGTACTGCATGCGCGCGAAGGCGCGCTCGAGCGCCTCCAGCTGCTCGCCGGTGAAGGTGGTGCGGCTGCGGCGCTGCTTGCGCTTCAGCGGGATGCCCGGCTCCGACTCGGTGTCGGTGTCCTCGTCGCCGGAGGCGGCGGGCCCGAGGATGCCGTCGATGGAGTGGTTCTTGGCGTGGTCCAGGGCGTCCTCCTTGCGGCCGCCGCGCAGCAGCCGCCCGATGGAGCTCACCGACGGCGCCGAGTTCTTGTCGCACGCGCCCTCCTTGACCAGCTTGTCGCGGATCTCCCACGCGAAGATGCCGGGGTTGAGCTGCTTCAGCTGGTCGATGCGCTTCTCCACCTCGGCGGTGCCGACGCGCGGCTTGCTGCCGCCGATGACGCCCGGCCGGATGCTGCCCGTCTCCTGGTAGCGGTTGAGGATCTTCGAGACGCAGCCGTGCGACACGCGCAGCTGGCGCGAGATGACGCACGGCCGCACGCCGGCGGCGGCCATCTCGACGATCTTCAGCCGGATGTGGTTCGGCAGGGGGCGGCCGTTGATGAAGACGCCCCCCAGCTGGTTGACGCGGCCCTGTCCTGCGAACAGCAAGCAGGCGACGCGCGCGCTCAGCCACAGCGACGATTGCGCACCCCCGGCTACCGCATAGCGCCCCATTCATCCTTCGCACCGCCCCCTGCGCCGCAGCGCCATGCATGAATGTGGTCATGCATGAGAGTAGCGCCCGTGCGTGCGGCAGTCATGACAATCGAGTGAAACCAGTGAGAACCAGCGCCGCCACCGCCGGATTCCTGCGCGTGGCCCCTTGCTGCCGTGCATGGAAAAACGTGCAAGCCAGGGCGGCGCAAAAAACGGCGCAAAAAAGGCGCGCCGGCGCGGCATGGACGGCCGCGAGACGTGCGCCACGTTAGTGAATGGGCTCGGGCGAAGCGGGCACGAATGAAATTGATGGTGTGCCGCATTGCGGACGTAATAGAGCTCGACGAGTTATTGAATCAGGTGTAGTACCCGGGCGTTGATGAAAACAGGCATTAGTCCAGCGAGATCAAAGGAGCCGCGCCGCGGCCAGCCCGTGGCGCTGCGACGCGCAGCCGGCTCGCGCGGCCCGCCGCACGGCGCAGCGTTACGCCGCGGACGCGCGTCTTCCGCGCGTCTTCCGCGCGCGCCGCCGACACCTTCCCGAGGTGACGCCCGCCGCGCGGCCCGCGCCCGGGACCGAAAATTAACATACGCCGAACGCCCACGGACCGCCGGCTCGGCTGCGCGCCGGCGGGCACCTGGCCGGCCGCGGCGCTTCGCACACGTACCTTGGAAGGGATATCCGGTGAAGTACGGCGACATGTTCAGCGCGGACACTGCCATTTAGCCCACACTCGCACAGACGCTGCCGGAGACGCTGCCGAAGACGCTGCGGCACTCGGGGGGCGACGCTCGTGCGGGTACCACGCAGACGCACGACGCACGACGGCGCGCCGAAGCCGGGAGCGAACTGGCCACGAGCGCGCGCTGGCCGCGCTTCTTAGATGGTACCCCGGCGGTCCCATGGCGGTACCTGCTCGCCAGGCCCCGCCTCGCGGGCCCCGGCGGTGGCCGCGCCGCGGCGCCGGATTGGCCGGCGAGGCGGCGCTGTGGGGGACCACCTCTGGCGACGGCAAGTCTGCGAAGCCGGCCGGCGTTGATACGCGCCGTTTTCCGCCGTCGCCACCTCGCCGCCGCAGCCGCTCCGGCCCTCCGCATCCCGGTGCGCCGCCGCGGTCGCCTCCGCCGCCGCGACCGTTGACAATGCGTGCCGCGTCGCCGGCAATTTCAAGGCTAACGATCTGGATCTGCGATCAAAGCGCAGCTTCCGAGTGCTGCCTCGTTTGTAATTCGCAATTTAGCAAAGGCCCGAGCGGCCGGCGGGCGGCGCGGCGGCGTCTCTCATTGTGTCGCGCTTCACCATCTGTAAAATAACTCATTCAAATCAACGGCAACAGCGTTGCGAAAGTGCGCCGCCGGCCGCAGCGCGTCGAGGCGAACAATGGGCGGCGTCGTGTCATTGTGGCGCGGCGTTCGTTTGCGCCGCCATATATTTCGAAAATCGCGTCATTTTCAATTAGATTATGTTGTTTATGCGTCGTACGCGCGGCAGTCAGCCGCGAATTGGCGATTGTTCGGGCGCGCGGACGCCGCCGCCGCCGCCGCCGCCGCCGCCGCCGCCCAGCTACCTTGCTCTGCGGCGCGCGCCGCCACTTGAGCGTTACTTCTTAGCGGTCCATTGTTCCGCGCGCTGGCATAATATGTGGGGCAAAGGGTAGGTCGGGCCGTCATTAAGGCGCGAGCTAATGGCGCGGCCGGGCGAAGGGCAGAGCGATGCGGCGCGCGCCGAGAAGAAAGAGCCGCGGCGCGCCGACACCCGACGCGCACTTTTATTGCCTCGGCGCAGGGCGCTCCTTCGGGGCCTTGCGTCTGGCCGCAGGGCAGCGGCGCGCCACAAAGCCCTGCGCGCGCGCTCGCGACTTTCGGCGCTTCGTCGCCTCGTCGCCTCGTCGCTTCGTCGCGGCGGGTTCATTAAGCGTGCATCGGCTCTCGACTTCATTCAGCTTTGCGGCGCAAAATTGGTTTTCGCAGCGGCGCTGCCGGCGCGCGACGGAAAGCGCTTTTGTTTCGCCGCCGCGGCGCGCCGAAAAGAGGCCAGCTTCTCACGGCCTCCGCGGTGCCCTCTTGGGCAGCGCGCGCGTGCATCTCGCGCACTCGCCGGCGAAAAATGCGCGCTATAAAACAATAAAAGTGTCGCCATGAAATGATAAATTTATCGTTTCCCATGAAATGCGCCGCGCCGGCCGCGCCGGCCGCGAGCGTCGCGAGCGCCGCGCCGCCGCGAATAAAACTAGTTACGATTTCTACGTGTGGCGCAATAAAATCCCGAATTAATTTTCCGCCTTTCGGGCGAAGGCGCGACGAGCGAGGAGCAGAGAGGAGAGGAGAGGCCCGGCGAAAGCGGCGCAGAAGGGCGCTGTGGGTGCGCCAGCGCCAGGAGCCGCCGCGGCGTCCTCCGAGGAATCCTCCGCACAAAGACGACGTCCCCTGGCACTCGCGCGTCGCCGATGCGCACCAATGAGGGAAATTTGTGGCACCGATTGTGGCGCGCGATGGCCCCATGAGGGGCCTGCTGAAGGAGGCCACGCATCAATCACACTCCATCTCGCAGAGGCATCCGCAGGCACTTCATCGAAGGCGTCGCATTTCGGCGCGGCGCGCGAACAGGAGCGGGCGCGTTCGTCGATCGGCGGAGCAACGTGACGTTTTGATGCATCACTTAGTGCCACACAGGGCGCGCCGCCGGCGGGAGTGCGCACTGGCCTGTCTTAATTCCGCACTGCGCGGCCCACGCGGCCCTCGCCGGCCCGTGGGTGCGGGCATGCGAGCGGACGCCGGCGTTCTTCGGGCTCAATTGCCCGGCAAAGTGTGCCGATGCGCGCAAATGCAAAGATATCGCCGCACAAAGAGCGCTCCTCCAGCTTCTAAACGAAATGGAATAAGCCGGCGCGCCGGCGAGGTGGCTGCGAATGCGCAGTGCGCCAATCCGTGGCTAATCCAATATGCTCGTGCGCGTCTTTGGGCCGGCGTTCGGAGTTCGGCGGCGCAGGGAATTCGGCGGCGCTGTGCGTTAGGCAAGTGACGAATGCGTAAATCGAGCATGAAGACCACCTGGTCGGCCGCGGCCTGCGTGCGTGGCGCCTTTGGTCCGTCGAGCGGCTTTGCGAGCTGACGACGATGATCCAATAGCGCGGATCAGCGGTGGCCGCGCGCACGGCAGCGGGCGGCTGTCCCGCCGCCGACGGATTGGCCGAGCGAAACCGACGCCCGGCGCGCGTCAATTAAAGCGGCGCTAAATCGGCGCGCATTAAGCCAACGGCGGCGGCGCGGAGCCAACCGTCGCGAGCGGCGTACCCACCCAGCGGTCCCACCCAAAGCGCGGACGGCAGCGGCGGCGGCGCGGCGGCGCGGGGAGAGGGTGCAGCTGCCGGCGCTCGCGCGCGATTTCCATTTCCAGGTACAGACCTCCTCGCCGCCGCGGCCAGCCAACCACGCGGCGCCGACGCCGAGCGGCGCCGGTACGGCGGCAATACCCACATGCGGCGCAATACCGCGGAGCGTGTGAGGCGCGCGCGCGGCACGCACGCTTCGAGGCGCATGTGGTGTCGCTCGCCTTTCATTTGCATGGCGCGCCGTCGCGCCGCGGGGCCGTAGGTGTGCTGCGCGCGGGAGTGTCGTGCGCGTCCGATCCGTCCGCGGGTGCGCGATGCAGAAGCCGGCGCGAGCCGCGGCGGCGGCGCGCTAGCGCGGCGCAGGTCCGTCCAGCGCCCAGCGACGGGAGCGGCGCCGAAGATGGATGTGCGCCAGATCTTCGGCGGATATTCCTTCCAGGGTAAGGAACGCACCACCACACGCGCACCGCACCGCCGCACGCTGGAGGCTGGACGCCGGACGCTGTTGCAGGGCAGGGCAGGGTGAACCAGCTGGGCGGCGTCTTCATCAACGGCCGGCCGCTGCCGAACCACATCCGGCGGCAGATCATCGAGATGTCGAGCGCCGGCGTGCGGCCGTGCGTCATCTCGCGCCAGCTGCGCGTGTCGCACGGCTGCGTCTCGAAGATCCTCAACCGCTACCAGGAGACGGGCAGCATCCGGCCGGGCGTCATCGGCGGCAGCAAGCCGCGCGTCGCCACCGCCGAGGTGGAGAAGCGCATCGAGCAGTTGAAGGCGGAGAACCCGAGCATCTTCGGCTGGGAGATCCGCGACAAGCTGGTGAAGGTAGGCAATCTCTGAAGTGGCGCGGCGCGGCGCGGCGCGGCTCGCTGATCGCCCGATCGGCGCGCGATCGGCGCGCGATCGGCGCAACAACAACCGCGGCGCGCGCCGACCCGCTTGAGGACATCTCGCTCGGCGACGGCGGCGGCGGCGGCGACGCCCGCCGGCTGATCGGCGCGCGCGATGATCGCCGTCGCCGGCAGGCCGCCGCACGCCGCGCCGCGCTAATGGTCAGGTTTCAGCGCGTGCTAGGACGCGCGCGGCGCGCCGCCTTGAAATTATCGCGCGCGCGGCGCCGCCGCCGATCTGGACCAGCCGATTCATGCATGCCATCGCGTTCGTCGCGTGCTTCGCAGACCGCGCGACGCCGTGACTGTCGGCGCGCTTTCCATAAAACCCACATTATGCCGCCACCATCGGGCCGGCGATCTTATCTTTCGGCTGGAAAATTGTTAATTTAGTCGCGCCGGCAGTGGTGCGCTGGTGGCGGGCGCTTATTACACGTTGCGGCAGCGCGCGCCGCCGCATGCATATGCATTTCGAAGCGTTTTCACGCCCGCGAGCGCGCGCGGCTGGCCCGCCGCGGCGCTCCCGCGGCGCTCCTGCGGGTTTCGGCCTCCTTCGGCGACAGGCGCGCCCACGCCGGCGAGCGCGCGGGATCGCCGGAATCGCCGGAATGAGGAATCAGGTGCCGCGCTGATAGCAGTGCATTAGCGCGCGGGCGGGGCGTGTTTCGGAGCGAGTACGTGCGGACGGGCGGCCGCGCGCGCAACGTCTCAATAATATGCAAATGCCGCGCTCGCCGTGCGTCCGCGCGGCCGCACGAAAGGCACGCCCAATTTTTGCATAATTTTATTGCGCTGCTCTCGCCTTCCTGCGGCCCTCGCTGGGTGCTCTACCGTTTTGTCGTCGCGCGCGGCGCGCCGCAATTGCGCGGCGTATAATTATCTCGCGGCGGGCTCGCAGCGGCCGCATGCATATTCGATGATGCCCCGCTCGCCCGCCCGCCGCACGCGCAGCGCGCGCGATCAAATATTGCTGCTGCCTCGCGCTTGTGCTCACCTGGCCCCGTCTCTTCTCTGTTGCATGCCGCACGCGGGGCGCAGGAGGGCGTCCAGGACCCGCCGAGCGTCTCCTCGATCAGCCGGCTGCTGCGCACCGGCACGCGGAGGGACGATCCCGACGGCAAGAAGGACTACACCATCGACGGCATCCTCGGAGGTAATTAATCCCCGCTCGCGCAGAGCTCTGCACGCGGCCGCTGCCGCTGCCGGCGGCGAGCGGCGATGAATGATGTGCGGTCTGCCGGCGCAGTTTGAGCGCGATGCTGTTGCTCCGGGCGCAAGTGCCGGCGATGCGACGCGATGGCGCGAACGGCACATTAAGGCTCTTCTCGCGCCTCACCCGAGTGTTGATCATACACTTCCCACCGGAAATTGATAATGCTTCGATTAACTCGCTTCGGCGCTCGTTGCCCGCGCTGGGCCGTAATTACGCTGCTAATTAAGCGTTCATCTATTCCTCGCAACTGGCATAATGGTTAATCCGGCGGGCGCGAGCCGACAGCACCGGCTCGCCGCTCGCGCATTAGCCGGGAGAGACGCGGCAGAGGCGACGCTTCGAGTGGAAGCGGGCGCTTAAATGAAATTAAGCAAAACACCAAAGAAGAAAGACGCCGCCGCGCGCCGCCGCGCGCCGCCGCGCGCCGATCGGAGATAACGACACTTTGATGCGACACCTTGACACCCGTCAAACTTATTAATAATTTCGCCCGCTCGAGGCAGCGCTTAAGGCCGCGCGCATGACAGTTGACATATTACGCGCCGAGGGGCAGCGGCAGAAATGAAAATGTGTCGGTTTTTTGTCGGGCGCCTCGTTAAGAGCGGATTTCGCCGCAAACGGCCGCCCGCCGCCCGCCGCCCGCTGCCCGCGCGCCGCACACGTGTGCAAAATCGAGCGTGCATCCGAGGGCCCATTCGGGGCCGCGCCAGACGCAGCGGCGGCGGCGGCGGCGCGTTTATGCGTTTCCGCCGGGCGCGCCGGGTGTTTCGTTTCACACGCCTGCGGCCGGCCCGCGCCGAAAGGGCCGCGCCGCAAGGGCCGCGCGCGAAATGCGAGCCGGGCGCGCGGCCGAAAAAGGCGCGCGGCCTCCGGCGCGCATGTTAATGAGGCAGATTATTAGCCGCTCGCGCACGCCTATTAGGCGCGCTTGCGGCGCAGGGCATTAGGCAGGAGTGATTGATTCAATAGTGGTGGTGCGTGCGCGGAAGTGGCGGGGGCGGCGTGTTTAGCGCGCGCGCGGACAATGCGGCGACGCGCAGTGACGCGCAGTGACGCAACCTTGCCCAACCAATTTGAGTGCGCGTAAGTCATCATCATTGTGGCGAGGCGACAGCCGCACAAACGGCCGACAAAGCCGCCCCGACGCCGATCGGCCCGCTCGGCCCGCTCGGCCCGCGCGCGCATTGAAAGCGGCGCGTTTGTCGCGTTTGCGCGTCGCGCCGCGCGGCCTTTTGGTGTTCGCCGACCATGTGGGTGGTGGCGTTGGGCGCTCGGCGGCCGCCGCATTGTTGCGCGCCCGCAGCGCCGGCCGGCAGGCAATTGGCGAGCGCGCCGAGGCCGCCGAGGCCGCCGATCGGGTTGCAGCGGGACGACGCGTGGCGAACGCGCTCTGCGCGACTTCCAGCGAAGCGGCCGCCATCCGCATCCGCGGCCCCCAATTGCCGATTGTTCTTCCGCCGCGATCGTGCCGGCGCCGGTAATTGAAATCACTTACCGCAAGCCGGCGATAAATCACGGCGCCGCGCGGCGCATGCAAATCGGGCAGCGGCGCCGCAAACCAGCGGATCGAAGCCGGCGGAGTGATTGATTAATAAGCGCTCACGAATGCCCCGCGATGGGCGCGCGCAACGAGCGCTAATTTATTAGCGCTTCAAGGAACGGTAACCGCGCGTCCGGGGGGCGGGCGGTTACGCAGGCCGCACTAATTGCGCGCTGATTGTGTGTCGCATGCGCCTGCGTGCGCCGTGCGCCGTGCGCAACATGTGTGGGCCCACCGTGCGCCGCCTAATTGCCCGGCACGGGGTCCGCGCGCCGCCGTCGCCCCTCCGCCCCCTCCGCCGCTCTGCGCGCGCCCGCCGCGAGATGATGGAGTAGGTGAAATCAAACGAACGGGCGCGCCGCGCGGCGCGCGCGCCGGGCGAACGTTGATTGATATCGGCACTTAGCGGCCGCCGCCGCGCTCCGTCCAGCTTCGAATTTAAATTACGTAAGTCGCCGCGCGCGCGGCCGTTGACGCGGGCGCGCCGAAATGCGGGCAGGCGCGCAGCGCAGCGCAGCGCAGCGACACGTTGACAATGTCTCGCGCGGCGGCCCGCGCAGCGCCATAAATCTAAGCGGCGCGCGCAGAGGGTGGCCGACGCCGCCAAAGCGCGCCGGCACAATGCGCCGCATTGTTGTGCCCCCGGCGGAGGGCGCGGCGGGGCGCGGCGGGCGCGCGCAACCGCACTCAAAGCGGACGCGCGGCTTGTTGTCACTCGCGAGCAGTGACTTAAGCTTTTGTCGCCGTGTAAAAAATGAGCGGCGGGCGCGCGGCGAAAGTGAGAAGTTTCCGGCTTACGGGCGGGCAATAATCCGGCGCGGCGCGGATCCGAGGCGCGCGCCCGCCGGCGCGGCTACCGCAGCGCGCTTGTGCCCCACTCACCCGATGCGTTCGCAGGGCGCGAGGACGAGAGCGACACCGAGTCGGAGCCGGGCATCCCGCTGAAGCGCAAGCAGCGCCGCAGCCGCACCACCTTCACCGGCGAGCAGCTGGAGGCGCTCGAGCGCGCCTTCGCGCGCACGCAGTACCCGGACGTGTTCACGCGCGAGGAGCTCGCCCAGCAGACGGGGCTCGCGGAGCCGCGCATCCAGGTGTGGTTCTCCAACCGGCGCGCGCGCCTGCGCAAGAACAGCGGCGGCGGCGGCGCCGCCTCGCTCGCCTTCGCCTCCCTGCCCATCGGCCAGCTGCCCGGCCAGCTGCCCGGCCAGCCCGACGGCGGCCAGCACGAGTGGCGCGGCGGCCACCAGTTCGCCGCCGGCTACAACGTCTTCCCGCAGATGCCCTACGGCCAGGCGCACCAGCAGGACCCCGCCGCCGCCGCCCTCTTCGAGGCGAACTACGCCATCGTGCACGCGCAGATGCAGCAGCACCACCAGCACAAGGAGGCGAAGCCCGCCGGCGAGGTGGGCGCGCACGCGTGGGACAAGGCCGCGTGGCCGGCGCACGCGCACCAGCACCCGCACCACCACGCGCACCAGCAGCAGCAGCAGCAGCAGCAGCAGCACCAGCACCAGCCGCCGCTCGCCGGCGAGAGCTTCGTCTTCGCGCACCAGGGCCAGCCGCAGCCGCCGCAGCCGCAGCCGCAGCCGCAGCAGTACGGCAAGAGCTACTGGGCCTGAGTTAGTTTAGCTAGTTTCTAACCATAAGTGAGGTAGTGGAGTATCGTAGAGGTAAGCGAGCGCCGCGTGTGTGGCGCCGATAATTATTGCATACTTAAGTAGGTAGGGTGTGTTTTCTTGCTCTAACGCTAGCGCTAACGAAGCAACATTGTACGGACTATCAATAAATGATACAATAAGCGCGAGCGCTTGATTGGCACCCCCGCCTGGTATATATTTCACTCTGCGACACCAATCATTACGACCACATAGCGCTAATTTGATATGACTATGTGTGTTTACGTGTATAGTATAGTGTATGCTATGATAGCTTTCTCCTCGGATGTGTATACGTGAGTACGGAGAGGCCGCTTTCGTTATTGTCACGCGTTTCGAACGTAGCCCGGCAACATTATTGTCCGCGGAGTGTATTGTCATGTACAGCATTGAAGTCCAGACGCCCCTCTTATTGTCATCGAAGTGGTGCTGCAGTCCAGCCAGCGGCCTCGCATGCGGGCGCGGCGAAGCCAACGCGATCAAATCAAACCACAGAATTGTAATGCCAAGCACGCGAGCGCGAACAAAACGCCGAAAGCGCGCGGAAGCCACTACGCATCGTGATTTAGCCTAGCTTTAAGTACCTTACGCATTACGATTATGTCTTTGATGTGATATTCTTGATTGATTCTCGCCGGACGACCGCGCTTAGCCCCACCCCTGCCCCCTCCTCTGATACGGCTGCGTGCGATATGTGGAAGTCGATGCGGGGCCGGTGGCATCCTGCGATATGTGTCTCTCGGCCGCCTGCGAAGTCGGTGGGGCGTGGGCGGAGGCGGGCGAGGCGTCGTCCTCGGCGCGGCGCCGCTCGGCGATTACTCGTAGTTGGTCTTCGGCGAGGGCGTCGTCTTCGACTTGCCCATCTGCGGCAGGCGACCTGCGGACAGCGCGTCAGCGTGAGCGGCCGGGGCGGGAAAGGGGTTGTGGTGCCGGTGCACACGTGCTCCAACATGCATGCCAAGAACACAATCAATTCAAGCCGGCTGCGGGCCGCGGAGGCGGCGCGGAGGCGGCGCGGAAGGTGGGCGGCGCGTGCGAGAGGGAGTAGCGGGTCGGGCGGGGCGCGCACTCACCGAGGAAGCGCTTGTCCGGCGGGTACTCGCCCGTGAGCGCCCGCATCAGCTCCTCGTAGTCGCGGCCGTCCTGGCCCTGGTAGACGGGCGCGGCGTACTCGGCCGCGGCGGCGGCGGCGCGGCGCGCGCGCGCGCCACCCTCCAGCGGCGGCTTGTAGCCGCTCGCCGCGCCGCCGCCGCCCGCCTCGGCCAGCTCGTAGGCGCGGTCGTTCGGGCCGTGGATCTTGTCCTGCCGCAGCAGGGCGGCCACGTTGCGCTTGCCGGCGGCCACGTTGGCGGCCGGCAGGCTGTAGGAGCGCGCCAGGCTGGCCAGGTGGCGCTTCTCGCGCAGCGCGTCGATGAGCGCGCGCAGGTCGCGCCTGCCGCCGTGCAGCTCGCCGTTGCGCGCCAGGCTCGCCAGGCTGCGCTTGCCCTGCTCCTCCTGCTCCTGCTGCTGCTGCTGCTGCTCCTGCTCCTGCTCCTGCTGCTCCTCGCTGGCGGGGATGGTGCGGATGTAGCCGCCCTTCGCGAGCGCCGCCAGGTTGCGCTTGCCGGGCGCGCCCAGCGACCGCTTGTAGCCGAGCAGGGCGTCCTCTAGGTCCTCGCGCCGCAGCGCGTCGTAGAGGCGGCGCGCGATGTCGCGCCGCAGGGCGCGCGCGTGGATCGACGCCGCGCTCTCGGGCGAGAAGAGCTTCTCCAGGACGTCGCCGATCTCCTCATCCGATTGCGCATTCGCCTGCTGGAACAGAAGGCGGAAAGAAGGCACTGAGAGAGCCCTGCGGAGCGCCGCCCTTCGGCAAGCAAACGCCTTCGCTAGCAGCCACGGTCCCGCCCACGTCCTTAAACCGTCCTAGCCGGCGCGGCTATTAAACCGCGCCGGCTGGCGTCCGCGCAACGAGAACGTAATTACAACCCGCGCCATTGTGTCCCCGCGTGGTGGAATGCCGCCGCCGCCGCGCCCCGTCGGATCATTTAGCTCCAGGATCCAGCGGGCGGGCGGCCCTGCCGGCTGGCGGCGACGCCGTTATTGAATTTTGATACGCGCCGGCGGCGGCGCGCTTCCTTTTGTCCCCGCGCCGCCACAAAGGCTCGCCGCGCGCGCGCGCTCCGACTGCGTCGGCTTTGTCTCGATTCCGCGCGCGCATAATAAACTGAAGCAACAAGTAAGCGCGCGCCGTTCTCCAATGCAGTCGTTAAACGCCAAACAATAATATTTCTAATTAAAATGTGGCCATAAAATATGATATAAACACGATTTGAGCATGATTGGCCATTCTTCGCGGCGCGTTAAAAGTTAATTTATTCTGTAATTAATTAAGTTCCATTCCATGCGTCCTTTCGCTGATTAAATTTGCGCGGCGGCGACGCAGCGCAAAAAGGCGGCGGCCGGCAGCGCGCATTAGAGAGAACAAAGGACGAGCAAAGCGCGGCCCGAAATTAATTCGGCGCCGCGCCGCGCAAACGGGCCGGCGCGTGCCGCAGACGCGCACCGTGCAGCATGCATGAATCCGCGCAGTTAATTGCGCCGCGGCCGCGTGTTTTAAGTTGCAATTACAATTGACGATGGCGAATTGGCTGCGTGCGCCGGCCCATCGCGCGCACTCCACTTGGGTAATTAAAGGCACACGCGCACCGGCGCGCGGCGCCGTTTGTCCGAGCGCATTTGCATACTAATTGCGTGCGCCTCGTTGGCGGAGGCGCGGCGGCGCGGCGGCGCGGAAAAAAGCGCCGGCCAATTAAAAGCGCCGCCGACGCGCCGCGCGCAATGACTTACCGCAATGCCGCAGCACAGTGCCAGCACCACGACGCTGAACCTCGGTATTCCCATGCCCGCGCCCTTTGTCGGTGCCGAGGTGCCGAAGTGCGGCGGCGGCGGGGCGGCGGCTTCAACAAGTTACCACGGCGGGCGGCAGCACGGTCGGCGGCGGCGTGCGGGCGGGTTCCGTGGCGGAAGCGGTGCGTGCACTGAGAGCGTCGGGACGCCGGCGCGGCGCTTTTATACGGGCCGGCGCGGCGGCGCGGCGGCGCGGCGGCGCACACCCGCCGCCGACGCGGTGACGCGATGACGCAGCGCTTTTCGTCGCCCCGTTTTTTTCTCGCTCGCGCGCCCGCTGCGGCGGCTGAAGCGGGCTATTCGGCGCGCAGCGCCAGCAATCGATTGCGCTCCCGCCGCCTCCCATTCCCGCCGAATGTCAATTACAGTGATGCATACGTGCGACGCGTTAGATCCGATCGCGCCTGGGCGGGGCGCGTCTCGAATGGCGAGCCGCCTAATGAGGCACTCATCGCAGTGTTAACAAGTTGCACGGGGAATATCGATAGCGGCATCAAACGCCAGCGCGACCCATCGTGCCATGCGGTTCCCGCATCTCGCTAGGGAAGTCGAGCGGCCCGCAGGACGCGCAAGTATCAACAGGTTTACGGCCCGCGCCGGGCGCAGCCGCTTCGTTTTCGGCCGAACGAACTCGCCAGCGTCGAGCAACGGGAAGTTGTCAGCCTGCCAACAGGTAGCAACCGACGCATTCCGCTCCGAAACCGAAACGGGCTCGCGCGCGCGCCGCGTGGTGCGTGGTGGATGCGTGCTGGATTGATTTGAAGGCTGCACGTGTGTGCCGGCGGCGCGCCGCCGAGACCGCGCGGCCCGCGGCGCGAAAAATACGCCAGCGCGCGCTTTCCGCTGCGCGGCGCGCGTTTTACTGTGCGTGCGCAAAACGCCGCTCGCGCTTGATCACGATAGAGGCGCATTAGCACTCGCGTGGCGCGCCCGGCATCGCGACGCACTCCTCCCGTTCGTCGTCGCCCTGCACGGCGAGCCCCGCCGAAGTCGTCGGGTAAGCATTGAAGGACCAGCACTGCGGGACGAAGAATTGATGGCGCGCGCGCGCGCTCGTAAGTAGCGCATATTTATTACGCGCGTGCACGCGCGCAAAAGTGTGTGTGTGCGCAAGCGGGACGTGTCGGATATAGCACGAGTCAGCGGTTTGATCTCGTTTGCGCAACGCGCATGCTTCGAAGTGCAAGTGTTGCAAC
>JAAAKC020009768.1:0-14758 GCA_010014765.2 Aenictocupidus jacobsonorum | reverse complement strand
AAGAACCAAAGAACCGGAAAAAGGGGGGTATTCGCGGGGGGGGGGGGGGGGGGGGGGGGGGGGGGGCCGGGGGGGAGGGGGGGGGGGGGGGAAAATTACGCACAACTACTGACCAAAAGATTCCTCTGTAAAAATACAACGCGTCCGAACATGCGACATCATCATCGTCCTCTCTCTCTCTCTCTCCCCCCACACGCACGCGCGCACACCACACGCACTCATAAATCGCTTCCTCATTAATTACATGATACAATTAAAACGCAATCACTCATCAATAGAACAACGCCTATTGCATGTCTCGCTCCGTGAGGGATGTCATCGGCTACAATCCATCTAATTGCAGTCAGACTGAAAAACGATAACAATTTGTTAAGAAAAGAACGCAAGCAGCCCACTCTCCCGCAGCGTCGCTGCATAGATAGATGATAAGTACTACATCGCGTACCGTGCCACCGCACTGTTCGTTAATTGGCAAACACACTGCGCGCGCTGCCCGCCGCGCAATTGGCGGCCGCGCTGGGCCGAAAGAATAGAGCGAAGACGCTTTACAACATGAAAATTTGTACCTTCGACAGTGGTGTCTAACATAAAACGTATGTGCAAAATCTACATAACAAACGGTCTCTCTCTGGTTCGCATAAATTAAAAATAAATTATAACATTGATAAATTTTCAGCGTGACATCATTAGATTTACGTAGGTAAGGTTCGCCAGCTGCCGCCTGCCGCCCGCATCATGATCGATAGTGTGCAAGGATATAAACGAAATGCTAAAACACACGCCCCACTGTTCGCCCTCGCGTCTTCATAGAAAATACCACATCAACCTTGCGCGATGTACGCCGCCGCCGCCGCCGCCGCCCTCCATCTCTTCCGTCTGTTGTGTTCCGCTTAAAATTATGACGCGAACAGTTGCACAATCAACCCGAACGCGCCTCAATCACGCGCCAGCCCGCACCAAACAATAATCCCAATCGTAAGTTCGCGCAGCACAGTCCCTCCCTCAACAGACTTCCTTCATACATCGAATTGTTGCATTCTTGCACTCCCGCTCGGAGTCGCCCTCGCGCCTGCATTGCTTGCGTTGGTTGCGCAACTGTTCAAAGCAAATCTCATTGTATCGAATGGACATCATCATCATCATCATCATTAATCAAATAACTTATTTAGCAATTTACTATACAAAATTGATCCTAATGCAGGAGAGATTGCTCCATTTTTCTTCCCTTCTCATCGCTTCTGCTTTTTTTTGAAAGAGCTCTGCTCGTATGAATATGACTATAAGAGGCCATCCAAGGGCTGGTGGTGCACTCAATCGATGCATACTCTGTGCCACATTGCCCTCCAACCAGTTGTGTGTGTGTGTCTGTGTGTGTGCTTGTTGCTTGATAGTCCAGATACACATTCGAAAGAGATGAACTAAACCCATAGGAACTCAACACTTGCTTACAATGTAATGAAACGCAGAATATCGATGGATCGCCAGCAATATGTCACAGAGGTACTCTTCGCCACCGCGCGCCGTCGTTCTCCCCGGCCGCGTAACACTGCTGCGCGCCAACCACAAGCGGCAGGGCGAAGCAATGTTGCGAGGCCATTCCGCGATGATGATCACTCACTGGGCGCATCACACCACCCAGGAATGGCGTTTTAACGTGAAACATTAATAATATATTTTTATACTTTTTATATAGCAATAATGATTTCTTGCAATTTCTGTGTACTCTTTGTTTTGTCTTGGTTTTGCTTTTTGCGCTTGTCGCCAAGTCTCGCCTACGAGTAAAACGCTTAAAAAGTTGCCGCATGGGGAGGGGGACAAAGACTGCCGGTGTGCCGCCTTCTTTTCCTTTTTTGTAATGTAACTGCCCGCGTTTGTGGTCGGCGTTTTGCTTGCTTAGCATCGGTGATGTAAATTCTACGCTGTACAACATTTCGTCTGCGCGCCGCTGAGCTGCTCGCTGCTGACACTGCCGCTGCGCCGCCGGCCGGTCCCGCGTCCTCGAGGTACCCATGGTGCCGTGGCCGGTTCCAAAACGAACCGAGACTCGTGTAAAATTGCACTCCGGGATCGAGCAGGCGATGGCCTCCGCCGCGCCGCGCACCAGCGTCCAGGTCGCGCGAACACCCCGGTCCGATCCCGTTTGTTGCTCGCCGCTTCCACCAGCACTATCGCGCGCGCACCGTGTGTCCGTTGTTTCAGTGTGCTTGCATGCGTGTGAGTGTGTGAGTGTGTGTGTGTGTGTACAGTTTAGCAGTCGTACGACACTGACTCCGAGAGATGCGCTCGTCCATCGCGCGGCGCGCCTGGCGAGGAAACAGTTCGCGTGTCCATAGCGCGCCACTAACATCACTGGCTCACCGCGGGCGATTTCTTATCGGAGTCCTGGCTGCTGGGCGGGCCGCCGGGCCCGCCGGCGGGGCCGATGCCGCCCGGCCCGCCCCGGTCGCCGACGCCCGGCCCGCCCCACGAGTTCGCGCCCGGCATCGGCGAGTCGGCGTGGAAGCCGTGGTTGTCGTGGTCCAGCGAGTTCGCCGCGTCGTACTGCGTGTTCTCCAGCCGCGTGATGAGCCGCTCGTCCTCGTCGCCGAACTCGCCGCCCATCAGCGATGGCTCGCCCACCACCATTACGTCCTAAAACGCATCAGCGGATAGAAGCCACAGATGGCAGCGCCGCCGCCGCCGCCGCCGCTGTACTCACCTGGGACGCCAGCGAGAAGTTGGGCCCCGGCGAGCGCTTCTTGTTGGGCGCGGGCGGCGCGCTGTTCGCAGCCCCGCCCGAGTTGGAGCCCTTGCGTTTCCGCCGCTTGTTGGGCGGCCGCTGCGACTCTAAAAACGAGAAAAACGTCGCGCAGCGCGCAATTAGCCCACGGCATGCGCACACACGCACCCACACACACACACACGCGCGCAACATAACCAACAAAAAAAAGTGCGCCTTGTTAGTACATAGTTACAGCTTGCCAGCGGCCGGGTCGGTTCGTCCTCGCAACCAGCGGCCCCGCAAGAGTCGGCGCGCACGTTGGCGTCGTTGCGAGGTCGAGCCGTCGCCGCCGCGGGCGGAGTGCATCATAAAACGGGTACCTCTCTTACCCGGCGGGGCAACCATCCTCTGCCACTTTTGAAACAGCGTCGTCTTGAGGCAATCGCGCGGGCTCAGCGCGTACGCCTTGTGCCGCGACATCAGCTCCTGCATGGGCTCCAATATTACACATAGCTGCAATCAGACAGGCGGCGCGCGGCGAACGCCGTGCGCGATTAGCGCGGCCCTCCTCTCAGCCACCGTCAGCCACACACACACGTACCCTAAGATAATTTAACGTTGAATTCGTGATGCCCTGCCGCGTGATGTTCTTGGAGAGCGGCTCCAGCATGGAGGGGTCCTGCGAGGAGTGCATGCCGACGACGGAGCGCGGTATCAGCTCGCGGTGCGCGCGCACGTTGAACAGCCACGACTTTATCCGCATCAGGTCGTCGAAGGTGAACTCCACGATGAGGCGACCTTCTGTACACACCTGCAAAGCGCGCGCGCGCCGCGGGCGTTGACAATCGAGGAACAACACGCGACGCGCAATCGCCGATCAACCGCGCGGCGGCGGCACTCACCGTGGCAAACAGCGGTTTCCCGTGATGCGTAATCATGGTGCATAGATCACAGTCGAGTGTAATACTAGTATTATGGAAGGATTCTTTCGGGTGCTTCATATTGTAGTACAATTCCGTCACGCCGCCCTCGAATATGCTGCGGAAATACCTTGGGATCAAGGTCCTTCCTATTGCTGCAATGCAAAATGCAACGAATGCGTGAGAGCCAACACCGTCACTCGGCCGCCAGAGGGCGCCCCCGGCGCGGCACTTACTATATCTTTTAGGTCCATCTTCTAAACAAAACGCTAACGTCAGGGAGGCGTCGTCCTCGAAGAACTCGGTGGCGAAGGAGTCCCACCACAGGTTATCACACTCCTGCGCGCCGGAAGAGGGCCACCAAGCAGCAGCAGCAACAACCAACAACAACAGCAACAATGCACGCAGATTAGTAACGCGCCGAGTGGCAGGCGGGGCGACGATAGTTACATTGCTCGCGCTCACCTCAGTCCTCTGCTGCAGCCGCTTGTTGAGCTCGTAGATGCGGTAGTCCGGCTGGCCAAAGTACGGCGTCGGTCTTCGCGGCACTGGCAACGATCTGCGGAACGAACAGACACAGGCGGGTGGTGAGTGGGAATCTCTTCGCACACATCCATTGGGAGAGGGGTGGGGGGCCAGAGCGGCGGCGCGAAGACTTCAGCGCAAAGAGCGAGCGGGCCGCGCGCTCAGCGCGCAGCCAGCCAAGATCGCGATGGCGGGCGGGATAAGGAATCAACAGGTCGGCGGCGCGCAACTTTCTTCGCCCTCGCCAGTGACGCACGCGCGTCCAGAGGACGCCCACCGCCGCTGCCGCATCCTCCCCGCCAATACTTGTGAGGACGACTTAATGCTTGCGGCGAAGCAGCCGCGCGACTGGCTGCCGATCATGAACGCACCGAGGCATCCGAAGCACGTGTTACGCATTATGCAAATTGCGTGCTGTGCGACGCCACGCGCGTACATTATTTACAATACCGATCTAAATTTACACCGCGCGCTCTGGAAATGTTTACGCGGCGCGAGGCGCGCTCCGGCCGCACGCCTGCAACGGCGCTGGCGTGACCGCCACCGCCGCCGCCGCTGCCGCCAGCCAGCCGTTTAATCCGATTAAAACATTCGATTACAATTAGCCGGCGGCGTTAATCTACACACGATCACGCCAAAGCCACCTTTCAATTGGTGGCGTTGGAAAAAACACAACGAAAGACGGACGGACGGACGGACAACAGGGACAACACGGCAGGAGGGCGGCCAGTGGCGGTTATAACACACGCAAACGTGCCGATTACCTAAAGTATGGATTGCCGAAGGGCGAGCAGTAGAAGGGGTCCGCACTGCCGGCCAACATCGGCACCGGGCACATCGGATGCGGCCCCATGAGCTGGTGCTGCTGTGGCGGCTGTCTGGGCCCACCGCCGCCGCCGCCGCCGCCGCCAAAGAGCGCCGCTGGCGGACAACCCTGTCCGCACGCAACCCCGGCCCTCGCCGCCGCCGCAGCGGCAGCGGCAGCAGCGGCGGCGGCAGCAGCAGCAGCGGGACCTTGCAACCGCACGGGCATATATTTGCACCGCCGCGTGTTGAATCGGTTGGTTTATATTCCAGGCGAGTAGAAACGTTCCCGGCAGCGAAGCATCGAGACGGTGCGCGCACAACGCGGCGCGGGCCCCGCTACGCGGCAGTTGCAGCTGCGAGCAGTGTTGGCAAGCTCCGGGCGCGCGGTGAGTGAGGGGGCTGCACCACGCTGCCGCCCGCCGTCGGAATGATCGATTCGCGCGGCTCACATTCTACCAGGTCACCGAGCAGAGCGCAGCGCGCGGATCGCAGCTAACTAATTGTGGCTGGCGGCTTTTGCTTGTTGTTGTTTATTGTTGATTTAAACTACACTTTGCCCTCCTTCGCGCGGCCGCATTGCGAGCGTGGCGAGGCTGCGCGCGCGCGCGCACCGCCGCCGTCGCCAATCATCTGCTGGCCCCCTTTTTTCCCGCCGCGTCGCAAAATCTCCCGCCACCGAACCGGCACCGCGCCGCTTCGCGCACGTCCACGCAGCGCTGGCGGCGGCGGGTGGAGGCGGGCGCCACGCACGAACGGCGAACAACGCACCGGCCGCCGAACACCGCACAACTGAGCAACACTGACTGACTGGCTGGCTGGCCGACCGACCGACAGCGGCGCCAGCGACGAGGAACAACGTTATATATTCGGCGCTGCCGGCCCCGGCTCGGCGCGCACGCACCGCCGCACGGCGCCGAGCGCTGCAGAACCAGCCAGCCGGCCGGCCGGCCGACAGGCAGAGCAGGCAAGGCAGGCAGAGGCGGCGGCGGGCATATTCCTGGCCCGATATTGATCATGTTCGCGCGCCCTCGCTGCCGCCGCCTCCATTGGCACGACGGCGCGACAGAGACGGCCGCCGAGCTGAGAGCGCACGGCGCGCACACCACCCGCAGCCGCCGCTCTCCGAGGAAACGAGAACTGGGCGCTGCACCGCACGCGACTGCACGCACGCCGCCAGCTACCGATCATCCTGTTGTCCTTCGCGCGCGGCGCGAAATATTCAAACTCTTCTTGTGCCACCTCCCCCCTCCCCTCCCCCTGCCCAGCCCCCTCTCCGCCCGGCGCGCATCCTCGGCGTCCTTGAACTTGCACTTGCGCAAACTTTACGATTACCTAATGGCGTCACCGCGCGGCGCTGACGGCGGCACGTAATCGCGATAAATGCACAATTCGCGCACGTCGCACCGCGGCGTGGCGCGCGCGCCACACCACACGTGGCCGCGCTCCTGCGTTCGAACGCGCCGGCGGATCGCGGCGCGCTCAACCACGAGCAGCGAGCAACGCCGGCGTTTTGCGCACGCGCCCGCCGCCATTTTCCGCCTCGGGCGTGCGTTTGCTCGCTCCCGCCTGGCCCACCTTCGCCTTGCCATCGCCCGCGCAGCAGTGTTCGATTGTGCGCCGCGCGTTGTTAGACTATCGATCCCATCGGGTTTTTGGGGTCACGAGTGTTTTTTGCGGGCGCGCGCGCGTGGCAGCACCGCCGGCGGAGGCGCACATGATTGATTCGTTCGCGCTCGCCGACGTCATCCGGGCCTGCTCCTTGCAGTCATACGCAAGCAGCATGATGGGCCACGCATTGCCGATGCGCGCCACGCGCGCCTCTAGGCCACGGGGCTCGGCAATTCCCACCACAACCCTCCTCCTCCTCCTCAACCCCCCAAATTCAGACAATTTCAATCATTTGGCACAGCTTGCGACGCTCGACAAATTTGCAGACGTCCGAGCTGTGGGGACCCAGGGACACGAGGATGTCGAAGGCGGGCAAAGGGCGGAAGCAGCCGGGGGGAGCGGCAGTGGGACGGGCGGCGCTCTACCAGGAATTATTTTCGTGCGCGCGCGCGCTGGCGGACAATGTGTGTTTTCGAGTCACTAACCCGTCCTTGAGACGCCATGCACCGCGCGCGCGATATAATTAATGTGCTCGGGCGCGCACTCCTTCCACACCTTACACAACAAACGCACTCCGCGCCTGCCCCAGCTCGGACTCGCTCCGGACCCACTCCGCCCCGCATACTACGATGGCACGCCGTCGCCACTGGACCGACCTGGCTTCCCACCCCCCATCATCCCATCGCCCTTCAGCTCGGCGCCGCTGGCCGAGCGTGGTGTTTCATCGCGTTACAAATTTGCGCCAGCACTGAGGGTGCGCGCCGCAAGAGCAAGAATGACGCGCCGGCAGCGGCGACCAGCGCGATGCCAGCCACGATGCGCTACCAGCGCACTAGTCGGAGGCGACGCACGAAACAGGTTCTCCACTCGCGCGCGGCGCGGCGTCGCTGCTGCCGGCCGCGCGAAGGAAGCAAGGAAAACAAAAGAAAGAAAGAAAAAGAAACGTGAAAACGTACGCGCGCCGGCCGGGTCGGCAGCGAGCCGCAACCGCGCGCGATACACATCAACGCCGAACAGCGAGCGTCGCGCAAGGCATACAGAAACGGCCGCACAGTGCCGCGCCGTGCACGCGCTGCATTTGGAGGCGAAGGCGACCGAAGCGAAAACAGTGTCGCCGCTCCAATAATATCACCACACAATACGTAGCAGCAAATTCGCGCCGGATAGCAATCGCTACTGCAATGTCTACAACTTTCCACCCTCTCCCCCCCACCCCTGCCAACTCCACACCCGCTCACGCACACGGCGACAGTTGACGTCGTTCCGGCATCATCTCAGCTCTGCTTTTCGCGCACCACCATGCGGCGCCCGGCGCCCGGCTTGCTTTCGATGTTACGACAAAAAACGCAACAGCAACAGCTGCCGAAGTAGCAGCAGCGACAAGCAGCGTCGGGCATGTCGTTACTGCTCGTGCATGTGCCATCTCGCACCGGCTGCGTGTAGTAGTGCGGCACGCTGCAGCCACACACACGCACACGCGTCACGCCGCCGAGGAGAGCGGCGGCAGAGTGGCGTGCGCGGCGCTGGCAGCAGGGCGCATAAAATTGGAGTAAAAAGAGGGGCGTGCGCGCTCGCGCGAGCGTTGCCGCGGCAACCATCGCAGCGCGCACACCAACGCGCGCACCGCTGGGCGCCCACGAGCTGCTGCCGCCGCACAGAGCACCGGTGAGGCAAGGTGCGCGACGGCGGTGGTGGTGGTGGTGGCGGCGGCAGTGCGGCCCCGGAGCGCCGACGCCGGCGGTACGTGCAGCCGCTGCTCCTCAAAGCGCGGCAGCGACGAAGCAATTGATATTAGGTGCGCGGCGCGCACCGCGATTCACCGCCGCCGCACACTGCGTTCGCGCTCGCCGCGCCGGCCGACATCGAGCAACAAACGCGCAAACAACCGCTAGTGCCGCCAATTACCGCGTACGCGTATCATTCATGTCGATGCATGGCGCAGCCGGCGGCCGACGACGAAACGAGGAAAGGAGGAAGTCGACCAAGCCGACCGCGGCGAAGCCGAATTGCAACGCCGTCGATTGCGCGCCGTTATTCCCGCATGCGATTGGTGGCGTGCCGCACAATGTGCACTCCTCGCGTCGTGCGATGACGGCCGGGTAGTTGCAAGTTGGCGCCGCTTCGCACATAGTTCGTACATAGTTCGAAGCGCGCGCGCGCACATGCGCAACGGGGGCCGGAGCTAATTGAATCGCGGCCATCGCGCCTGCGCCGCGCGGCTCGCCCGCTCGCGAAATTGTTTAACGAGCCGCGCCGAGGACACAACACGCCAGGCCGCCGGCGTTGCACTGATGGCACCGAAACGAGCCCCGAGCACGGGGGGGGGGCTTTGGTCAACCGAAATCGGGTCGACATTGGAAAGAATTCGAATTACAATTCTTCCACTGTGGGCGCGCGCGCCCAAAGCAACAAGCCGGAGCGTCCAGTTTGAAGGTGATTTATAGTCCCCGCTGCATTAGACGCGCTCGGCCGACTTTCGACTGTCCCTCGCTCTGCCAGTCGCCCGTGCATCGACGGGCGCGCGCGGCATGCGAGCAAGCCAGCCAGCAAGGGCCATCGCATGCGCGCGGAATGTGGAAAATCGTTAAAATTCCCAGCGCCCCTCCGACGTGCGTCGCTCATCGGGCGGCGCGCAACAGTTGCACGCCGCACCACTCACAATCGCAGGATATGCTCCAGAAACGCGCGCGCGCGCGCGGAAGGACGACGGAAAGACGACGCTGCAGAGGCGGCTGGTTGCGCGCGGCGCGCGGTGGGCGTTCGATGTGACGAGCCGCAGAGTCGGTCGACGTTGAATTCTGGTAGCAGCGAGGGAACAAGGAACAACAAAGCGCTCGCGCGGCGGGCAGGCAGGGCAGGGCAGGTAAGCCGGGCCCCGGCGCGGCGCGCACACACGCGCAGCGCAGCGCCGCGCCGAAGAACGGCGGCGCGACTCGCTCGACGAGTTTACGCGCGCCGCGGCGGCGGGCCAGAACGGTCGATCACACCGCGCGGCGGCGTCGACACCCAGGCAGGTAGCGAGCGAAACAACGCCGTCGCCAAACAACGCCACGAAGTCGCAGCCCGGCAGCGCCCGCCACTCGACGACGCGCTGGACGGGAGCGCGCTGGCTGCCCACAGACTAACGGCGCGACTGCGAGCGGCCAAGCCGCACGAACGTTTCCCCCAGCCGCACAGCAAACAGCAACTGAACTAAAACGCATTCGAAAAAAAGCTGCTTCAGACGCTTATTGATCATACGAAAAATACGTAAAAACGAACGCGCTGCAACAATCGCCGATGCGATTCGCCCGACCATTTTGCAGCGAATTTTGCACGAGCGCACTTTTTGCGCGGCGAGCCTCCCCGTTCCCATGGAGTTCCACCTCTGCCTCCGCTCCTGCCACTGCTACCGCTGCCGCCGCCGCCGCCGCGCCACCAGCCACACGGCATTAAAGGCGAACGACCACTCGAGCCGCCACCGCCGCTGCCACCACCACAACCGCCACGCGCGCTGCAACTGCTAGCACCACCACCACCACGCTCGCCCGCTCAAACGCGACGCGAGCGCCTGGCAAAATCAATCCCGCCGCCATCAACCACCCGCGCGTCACACTCCCCGTCTATACGCGGCTCGGCGGGGGCGCGCGGGAGGCGGCCGAGGGGGTGCAGGCCAGGCGAGGCAACAAACGGCGGCGGGCGAAATTGGCGCCTTCGCCCCCTGTACGCGATAGCAACGCCGGCGAGAGCACGTGCGAGTCGCGCTCGCGCGGAGCAATACGATCGGCGCGAGGGATTAGGACGCGCGCATAAAAGCCCGGAGGAGCGCCACGCGCGCGCGCGCGGGGAACGGCGGAGCAATAAAGCGTTTAAAAATAGTTCGCGCGTCGCCAGTGTGCGCGGCGCGGCGCTCTACGCGCACTCCGGCTGGTAATCGCACCATTAGGTAACTTCCAGCCAACTAGATCGCAATATATTTGGTGCGCAATTCGCGTGCATGTCGCGTTCGCGCTTTGTCGCGCCTAATCGGTGCCGGCGCCCTGCGTACAAACACGACGAATGAAAAGATCATTAGTGGCCCCGGCCGCCGGATGGCGAGCGCGCTAATCCGCATCAAAACACATTGCGCGCCATCGCCCTCGCTCCTTTTTTGTGCGAGCGGGCGGCGGGGCGAAAGCCTCCCCGCACCCTCCCTGCGCCCCCATCCGCGGGACGGACGTGCGCTCGCCGCTGAGGATTACCACGTCATCGCCTCCCAACGGCATTGTATGCCCCCCCCGCACCACCACCCCGCACATATGAACTACGCATGTACCGCGGCGGGAATGGGAGCGCATCGCGAGCTATTATTCACCTCTGCGCCCGCGCCGCAAGGGGCATTCGCGCATCACATGTGTTCGATGACTCTTCACCAGAGTGGAGAGCGCGGCGTGTAACTATACCAAGAGCAGGGTGAAGGGCGAAGAGAAGAGTCGAACCCCGGGCCACCAATGAACCAACAATAAGCTGCACACGCGCTCCAGCATTGGAAGCGGAAAATATGGTCTGCGCCAGCAATTCGCGCAACACCCCGTGCGCCAATATCGAAGTCACACAAGAAGGAAGGCGTCTAAAGCTGCGCGAAGAAGGAAGCGCACAGAGACGTGCTCTACTCGGCGCGGCGCAGTGCGGTGGCGATGGTGGCGGCGGTGTTTTGGGGCGACCGGAGGAGGGGAGATGATGAGACCCACGACCACCCACCCACCCAAAGGGTGAGTCGGCGCCAGCAGCCACCTCCCTGCGCCGCACCACCCAACGCACATCTTTACGCCTGCAGCCCTGCCGCCCGCCACGACAAGGCCGTGCGCCGAGAACGGCGGCGGTGGCGGCAGTGGTAGTGGTAGCGGCGGTGGTGGTGGCGGCGGCGTCGCCGGCAGTGAAACCTAAAGGCGACGGGCCCATTCAAACCCAGCCAGGCAACGCAACCTACAGCGCCGTGCACGCTCGCTCGCGCACCCTCGCAGCAACCTCACTCACCGCCTCTCCCACCACCATACACCCCCGCCCCCCCCACATACATACACACACCCTCGCATGCTCGCCATGCGTCTGCCCTCTCCCCGACTAGACCCCTCCTCCACCCCCCACCCCCACCCCGGAGAATGAAACCAAACCACTGCTAAAAAAAAACGCAAACGAGCGAGCAAATGCAGCAGAAAGAGAGGGTGCGAAGCAGCTATACGGAGCGCGCCACCCGACCCATCGCCCGCTTCTACCTCCCGCATCGCGAAGGGTGGCCGTGCAGCAGCGCGACTGGGGTGGCGCACACGGCCGCGCCGGGCACGGCCAGGGGGATGCTTCCACCTTCCGACCTACACCCCACAGCCCGCAGCCGCCTGCGCCCGCTCGATCCCCCGTGCGCTGCCCCATCCCGTCCTTTCCACACTCTTCCCCAGGCGTCCCTTCCCGCCCCTCCCTCTCGCCCGCCAGTACCGCCGACCCTCGCCCCATCTCTACCCCGCACCGCACGCTGCGTTCTGGCCCCGCCAGCGGGCGCGCGCGCGCTCCCGCGCCGAGCAAACGAGCGCTGGCGCGAGGGAAAACATTTTATTTATCATCCGTCATTGCCTGCGCATTATGCGCGCACCCTCCGGCCTGTGCGCGCCCCGAGTTATTTCAGTTTATCACTTTACTGACCTACATTTCCCTCCGCCGCCATCAACCACCACCACCACCTCAGATGATAGACCCCAAGCGGAGCCAACGCAGTGAAGCACACGCAACGGAATGCGAGAGGAGGGCGGCGAAAGCGATCGCGGTGCGCAACCAAGGCGTGCGCGCCACAATTAGCGCACTAATTAATTGCCGCGATACTGAGATGCGACGCGCGCGCGTCCACGGACGAGGGATTAATTAATTGATTTGCATGCGTAATTAGGCTAAGCCAAGGTGCTCTAGCACCACCTCACTCCTATACGCTTACCCGCACGCCCCCACCCGCCGCATTCTTCCCATTTCAAGACAAATCCGCCAAAAAAAACGCCGCACAAGTCCCCGGAAACGATCCGCACGCAAAGCACGCGCCCGCAGTCAAAAGTCCCTGCCGGCCGCTTTCACATCACGCGGGCATGCGGCACGCGCTCGCCGGGCGTAATCATCAATTAAGCGCGACCCGGCTGAGCGTCAGGCGCGCGCGCTGCCGGTGCCTTTATGGTGCAAATTGGCACACGCGCATCGCCCGCGCGCAAATTAATCAACATCGGCCATTCGCGTGGCTTTCTTTCGCGCGGCTCCGCCGGCACGCGTCGCACACGACCACGATCGGCGCGGCGGCAAACTACCGAATCCATCAGCAGCCTCGCGTGCGCGCGCGCGCAGGCGCAGGTGTTTTTCTTGCCCATTCGGAGATGGCTCGCGACGATTGCGGGCGCGGGCGAACGCGAGCGAGCGAGCGAATGAATCGTAATGAATTCGAGCGATGCGGCGCGGCGCGCGCCCATGCCGGGCGTGCCGTAATGGGTGTAAATGGCGCACTTTGCAATCGCCGCTGCTTTTTTCGCGCCCGGCCGCCGGCTGCCGTGGCAGCAACACGTGGGAATCGCTGGATGGCTGGACGGGCGACGGCGACGACGGTCGCGGAGATCGAGATTCGTGCGTCGCGCGGCGGCTCCATGCGCGCGGCCAATGGAGAAGCGATCGTTTCGATTCAATTAGAGAAAACACGCCGCTCGATCGGGTTGTTCGTCTCGTTCTGCGGTGGCCCTTTTTTATAGCGGCATCGGAAACGAGGCGTTGAATAAGCCATTTCGGCATTGTAGCACGCGTCAAGTCGCTTTTCAATTGCGCTACCATAAACGATTATTTTATTCCCACCCCCCCCTTTTGAATCCAATTACATACCCCGGCTCCCCGCGGAAGGTGTACTACACCCTTTTTCTTTCGAACGCGTTTCGACATTGTGGCATTTTGCGCGGTTTGCGCGCGCTTGCGCCAAGAGCGTCGCATTCGGGCTGCCGCCGCCGCATCGTCGCAGAGGGGCAGCCGCTGTGACACACGTCACAGGGCAAACTTTTAACGGGCCAATCACGCCCACACGCCCAGCCATGCGCAACGCAATTTTGCAAGCCGTCCGCCCGCCATCCAACTTTCGCGACGCCGCCAAGCAAACGCGGCGCGTGCCATCTCGAGTCGAAGGCCGAGCGCGCGGTGTGACTGACCTACATGCGGGGAGAGGGCGGAAAAACGCCCGAAGACTCGAGAAGAAGAGGCGCAGCGTGGTTCCGCGCTCGCGGCGGGTGGGGTGCTTGAAGACGAGGTTGGCGGTTGCAAGTAGTAAGCGCGTGGCGCGGAGCCGTGATCCCTCTGTGTGCGCGCGCGACTGCACCCTCCACCCCCGCCGCGGCCGGCGAGCCGCATCCATCGCCCTTATCACCGGTCGATACTCCGGCCGTGCGCTCGCTCGCTCGCGCGCGCCGACTCGCGCACGCCACCGGCGCCCCCCTCCCCCAACCCTTCCAGGTTGATCCCAAACCGGCAGCAACTTTCGAAACGCATTCGCCGCCGCCACCACAGCCCGCCGACCTCTCTCAACGCCCCCGTTCCGCGTTGTGGCCGCGCCGGTGTTGCGCGCGCGTTCCAAGGCCGGACGCTCTCGCTCGTGCTGCGCCGAAAATGGTGCGCACGATGCACGTTGGCCGCCGCGGTGGAAGTCGTCGCGTAAACAAGCGATAAGGCGGCGCAATCTAATCCTTCCGGCCTTCCTCGCCGGAAGGCGCGCGCACGAGAAACACGCGCGCGGTTTTCGCGGCGCGCCGCCCAACTTTTCTCTGGCTCGTAGAGCAAACCTCAGAGAAAGAGAGAAAGAGAGAAAGAGAGAGAGAGAGGCGTACCGAAACGGCGCGCTCGCACGACCGCCCGCCAGCTGCTTCTTTGTCTGCCCCGACCTTGCCCCCCAAACAGCGGATCTGAAGAAGCGCTCACACTTACCCCTGATCCATGCGATCGACTGGATTGGGCCCTGGTCCCATCTGGCCTGGTCCCATCATCCCGTGGCCCGGCCCCATCGGCCCCGACATCGGATGGCCGGGCCCCGGCCCGAACGGCGAGCCGGGCGGCATGCCGAAGCCGGCGGGCCCGCCAAACGGCTGCCCCGGCGACGCGAAGTGCGGATTGCCGCCGGGCCCGCCGCCCGGCCCCGGCCCGCCGACGAACGGCGGGCCGGAGGAGCCGGGCCGGCCGT
>JAAAKC020009435.1:2121-14789 GCA_010014765.2 Aenictocupidus jacobsonorum | reverse complement strand
GGATTTAGATTCCAAGCTCGCAGAAAGACTAAATGTACGAAATATTGATGTTCCAAAAAGGCATAGATAATACTAAACATAATTCTATAAGTAAATCCACCTGCTTGTTAGATTGCACTGATTTATATTGGTCATTAAGCCGTCTTAATGAACTTGCCAACGATTACGACCGCAATAACTCACCGTGAACACAGTTCAGATGCCAGTTGATCTAACACTGAGTGTTCAATTTCACTTGATTAGGACTCAACACAGATGGTGCCAAATTTAATACATCTTTGCGACGACGCACTGTATTTGAGTTTCCTTATCTACCTATATCACTTGAGTCAAGTTGGTGAAGTTGCTCCCGTCTTGCACAGGCTTGCAAAGCGCGTAAGCGTAATTTAATTTAACTGCACCGATAAATACGCCATGGACGCTTTTGTCCCCTTTTTGTGCCATTCTACCCATTATATCCCAATTTCTCTGCATCATGCATTCAACGCGACTGCGTCTGCGACTGTGAGCGCAGCATTTATTGAAAGACTAATGAGAACTCCGATAAAAAGCATTGGAAGCCGTGAAATATCTTACGATCCGCACGCGGACGCCGCTTTTACATAAAGCACTTGTTATAGCTTGGTAGTTCGTACGTGAACTCAAGCAAGCATAAATCACGAATGCGCAAAAAGAACCGCTCTACGATGCCGCGCCGTGCGCCATGTGCTCCGCCGCCATTTTGTTGCCACTCGCCGGCGCATTGCTGATGGAAATAAAGTGAAATATAAGAGCGCATTGTGCGCGGCATTAAATCTAAAGTTTAATTACGAAAAGGCCACTTTGAAAACACTTCCAAGTGCCATTATCGTATTTCTCCGATATAGCAGATATACCAGGGAACGGCGAGCGGGAGACGCGAGCGCCGAAATAGGTTCTCGCCGCTCCCTCTTCGCTGTGCTATCGCCAGCCGCTTTTCTTCACGGCTCGACGCGGCGGCGGCGGCGGCCTGGCGCTCATACTCAGACGTTCACTTTTTTGTGCATTTTACTCTTTTTCCCTTAGCGCGTACGCGTCGAGTTTCCTTCAGCAGCGCCGCAACCGCCAGCATAATTGCTTTTAGGGTGCTTTAATAACCCGTTTTAGGGCATTTAGATAAGAGAAACGATTGCATTTTTAACTCTCCGCTCGAGGCCATTTCATACTTCTACCACCGCAATAATTCCCAATTCTTCGAAGAGGAAATTCGTCTATTTGAAATTAGTGCGGCGTAGTTGGGAATCTGGCATATGAGCGCGACCATCACACGATTAGCGTGTCGGAGGTCTGAAGTAACAGCTGTTGAATTGTTCGAATGCCATGAGCGGCATCTTTTAAATTATATTTTTTATGGTCGAAACTGGTGCAGGATGGCTGCGATCTTTCTAATATTAAGGGATGGCATAGCAAGGAACAGCATGCTTGTAGACGTTAGAGCGGTGGGGGCTGGCAGCCGGGGGAGCGGAAAGCAATAAGACGACGCATCACGAGCACATCGAACACATGTTACACTCCACTAGAACGACGCGGAACAAACATCCGAGAGCATCATAACGAGTAAAAAATACCAACTGGCGTTCCCCGCTTTTTCTTACGCCAGCGCCCCGGGGGCGGCCGAGACCATTCACCCCCATAGTGCGTGAGCACGTGACGCCTTTCTCACGAAATCATTATAAATATAATATTTTCGGCGGCGTCGTGGAAGCGAATACCCCAGGAGCAGTAGCAACTCCTACGGCTTTCTACGTGTACACCCGTGCACCCTTCTCGATGGGGTTGGTCGGTGGAACCCTCGTCGTGGAGCTGGCCCATATGCACCATGTTGCTCTGGCGTTGTTGTATGCATGTAAGGGAGGAATATGAGATGCACTAAATTAGCGTCGCCTACGGAGTTTCTTGCGGAATGGCCATTCCGAAAGGAGCTCGGAGCAACCACATTCTCGGCGTCTCCTAATTACATTTACACTGCATGAAATGGGATACAATTATTTTATGGTACTGATTCGGAAAGCAGCTACCGCCGCGCCATTAAGGCTCTCGCCACAACTCCAGCCGAGACAGTCTTCCGCCCCGGCGAACTCGAGAAAGTCTGCTCCTTCGGCGCGAAGGGAACGCGCGCTGAGCAGTTTGTGCGGATGCGTGTTTCGTTTCGTTAATAGCGTCTAACAACATTTTAGGTTGAGCAATATCATGGAGCGAGCCCGGCGCCGGATTAGTACATGTTCATCTGGGCTCTGCGCTTGCGCGAAATGAGCGGAAATTGCTCCGAACCATAATAATCATAATCATAAAGGTCTGAGACTTTCTTTGTCTTTCGGACAACAAAAAAAAAACGGCGCGAGAATTAATAAAATTTTCATCAGCCTGCTTTCGACGGGAGACAAGGCATCCCCAAACAGATTTTTTCTGAAAGCACGCCACGAAAAGATTTATCATCTTGTTTGTGTTTATTTTCGGCTGGAGCCCGAGCGGCGGAGCTCAATGGCAGGGTCGGAAATCAGCGGAGGAACTGGGAGTTGGTGCGATGCTTGAAGAAATATGGATGTGTACACACAAATCGCTCGTTACCGTTTCGTCGTGATGCCGGCGCGCGGGGTCAATAAGAAAGGGTGGGCCGTCAGAAGGAGAGGGTGTTCCCTCAGCGCGACCGCGCGCGACCCCTGTCGAGTTAGTTATGTTACCACTATCGAGTGATTTACGAGCGCAATTTCCCACCCGGCGACTCGCCACGGGACGCCGACCACCGCCATTATAACCTATCTTTTTCCACTTCCCGCGCGCATACCAAAAAGCTCACACGAGGAGCGGTAACGCTCACTAAGCAAATCCACAAATGCCACGAATCTAAAAGTAGGAACTTGAGCTTCCTAAGAACGTGCAGCAAAACAAAAAGTAACTAACAAATGTTAAGTAGTGTCAAGTAAGTTTTGTGAATTTCGTCAGTTATTTTGAACATGCGAAATTTCCTTCGTTGAAACTTGAAATTGCAATTTGGAGATTTCAAACTTTGCGCACCAAGAACGTCAAAGTTATATCAGCTCCAAACACGCATCTTCCATACACAATAAGAGCGTAAGCTGTGCGGCGTCTCGCATTCCAAAACCCGGCGCCGAGTTAGAAACTTGGTTATTATGAGTTGTTCCCTCCGTTTCAGGGCTGCTTGCCGCCATTTTGCAACCCCGCGCGGTATGCGGTGCACTCGTGCGCAAAGTTTGGAAACAAGCCGCAGCGTTTCTAATTAAACAACCGTTTTAATTAACGCACTAAGTTACACTTTGTGTGCGCCGCCGCGAAAATCGACGACGATGCCAGCAACGGAGGGAGCGCCATGATAAATTCGTAGTCGTGCGTGGTACAGAGACGAACAGATGATCAACATTTGCAATATCTGCAGCCATCAACCGTCGCCATCGCTAGTTTTCAACGACCCTTCCGCAGTGCCATGGTCTTTAGTGCTAAATGCTGTGTGTAATCTTAATATGTTATCAATATTCTCACTTATGATGATGATGTTGTCTCATTAGGGGCTCGTTAAGATACAGTGCAATAGAAAACCTTTTTGGGGAGACGCGACGGCAAAGCGTGCAAAAACGATCAATTTAATGAATTTAATTAATTTGAATCGCTGTTTGTTAGTGCATCGTCTGCATTCGACGAGGATATTACGAAGGGTGTAAAAATTCCCCTCTCGGAGATTTTTTTCTTCGCCTGTGTTCCAAGGCGCGACTCTACTGGGGGGTCGAGGCGGGGCAATTTTTTCAATTGCGCGACGCTCTTTCGCAAGGTCTTAACGACGCCTTTACAATTCGCATTCTTAAAACTGCGAACTGCAGACGCAGAGAGTGCGGTGCTGAATAAACAGAGGGTAGCGTACTCATAATGCAGAGTAAAGCAAACTAAAGGAATTCTTCCCGTTAAGAATTTCAAACGCAACCCCACGGGGTGCGACTATGAGGGAATGAGGGAGGGTAGGGGGATGGTTTGGTCCCTAGTCGGGGGTGGAATGCAAACGACGCCATCGCCAACGACGGCGTGATGATCCCTTTTAGTCTTTCAGTCCCTTAGTGCTACCCACGATGGGTGCGCCGCACTTAAGATCACTTTTTTTTCTTAGGAAGAAGGATCAGCTTGATTTACATCAACGCTTAAATATATTCAAAGGGCTTCTCCCAGGATATTCATATTATTCAACAGATATCTGCAGGACTATCAGCAGGAGAGACATTTTTTCCCTGTTTTTCGGTATTGCTATTCTCGAATTGGTCTTCGCCAAGGAACATTGCATGCAAAATCCGATTCTCCTCGATTGCGAAATTATTCGCCTCTACCTTATGATGAGGAGGTACATTCGAAGCGCGAAACAAAGGCGTGCGCGCAGGAAAATGAGGGCGGTATTATGATGGGCACGTATACGCCGGCGCGCCAAGCGCCGTTAAAAGCCGTGGAAAAACGAAGTTATTTGTTGTTATTGCTTCGGGGAATTCGCACTTGAATAATGAACTAATATTAAGTCGGTACGTGCGAACGACGCCGCGGCTGGCGCACGACGCGGCGTCTCGCATCCCTTTTCTCACTTACTTTGCGCCCATTATATCTTGGCGTGTGCAGAGATCGGAAAAGGGGGAAACGCTGCTGGGACTTAGTGAAAATGCCAGAAATACCTACCCTCCCAGCCGGTGGCGCGTCCGCGCTGCCGGCAGACGGGACGTGGAAACGAGGCGCGTAGTCGAAGTCGAAAGGAAATGAAACTCGATAACTTAGCGGCGCGCCGCACGCGAGAAGAGAAGGAAGAGCCGTCTCCTGCCCCGTCTATTTCTCATTCGTGCACGCCCCAGCGGCGGCGAAAAGTTACTAGCAATGGTAGCGCACATTAACGTCGTACGTGTAAAATGCATTTGTGAGATTTTTCGGAAATAACAGCGAGCGTGATGCAAATGCCAGGCGTAGCGAGTGCGGGAAATCAAGACGGAATTTCACCACGAACTTCCACCACCGCCTCTACCTCCACTTTTGCCCAACAACAATCGCTTGAAAAAAAAGTTGGATAAATTTATGATATGGCTGATGACGGCCGTTGAATGGAAATTATAAAAACATTTCCACCAAGCTTCCGGTGAATGCGCAGTGGTTTGGAAATATCCGAGCATCATCCTCACCCCTCTGGCTTCAACCGAGCAGCAAGCAGCTACACAAACATTGAATATATAAATATTGATCAACTGACGATGTGGCGGTCTGTACTGCCGTTGCGGTCGTCTTCTTATGCGCCTGCGGTTACCGTGTAAATAAAATGCACATTTCGCACGACTGGAGGCACTTTTTTCTTCGATTTGACATCAGACTCAGACTCAGTGCTCAGGCGCCACAGACACCTCAGGCTGGAAGGCCACGAAGTCTATGGAAACATCGGCCGCGCATGTATTTTGAATGAGCCATTGAGTTTTATGACGCTTTATGGAGCAATTGCGAGTCCCATGGGTGTGACGACATTGGCGCATTCCACGTGACCCTACCACCCTGCCTAACCATGCCAACTCCAGCTACGAGAGCAGAAATTGCAGCAACAGTAGCTAGAAATCTCGTGGTGAGTAACATAAAACATAATAATTAATACGCGTTGAAACTTAGGTGCGACAAGAGCAAAGAGTTGCATTTAAAGCTGTCGCTTAGTTATAGATTGACCATGAAACGGTGAGACGATGAAACGGTGAAACGACATGGCCGATCATGGAGATTCCATCTGATATCTTCAATCGCCCTCACATGTTATTTATGCGCCCATGCACCAATGTACTGACCAATAAGCGGGAAGAACGCAGTGGGGCTAATTGCCAGAGAGGATCGCCGAACGCCATTAGCTCCCATCAATGGCATTTTAATTAACTGTATGCAACCGCGCGGTTACCATACGAAATGCCACCCAATTGGTGCCCCATTGGAGCGTTACACATCACGCGTAGAAATCATCGATACTGGCGGCTCTACCGCAACGATTGTTTCGTGTCCCATGTCCGTGTGGCTCGTTAAGAAAAAATCAACCGGTAAATAAATATCCTGATAGTAAATCTTGTTTAATTAGCTTACGTATGGGTAATCGTACTACGGCTGGGATGGTTTTTCAACATGTTCGAAGAGAAGGAAACGTTTGCATCATAAAAATGTCCTTGGAAAAACAGGAAGTTGTAGGCTATCAAGATGGTTCTGTTTTAACAATTGAACAAACAGTTTTCTTGTCTGAATTTTCAAATAAATCCTCAAATTACAGCTGTTTCGTTGGAACAGGACATTAAACGCGACTTAAAAAATAGAATTGCATGTCGGCGGGAAGGTGTGCTGCGCGCAAACTAAAAATTAACAAAAACTAGCCGAGTAGAATAGCAGAAATGAAGAAATTCCCCGCCTGATGCACCGACACTTCTTGTAATAAAGCTGTCAACTGAATAACGAATGCGCCCATCGCGTTTTCCTTTCTTTCCCGGCACTAACAAAGCCGATTCGGCGTCCTATTTAGCTGGTACCAACATGGGTAGGTACCTAACTTATAACACATAATTAACACCGCCCATTAATCAAAACCAATGGTGCGGGTGCTGAACAGGGCGCTTCCTCCGACATTCGAGCATGGCCCACACCGTCATTGTCGGCGGGTTTGCTGGCGCTTTTCGGCGCTCTCGGGGTTTTGGGCAAATGTCTTAATTTATGTCGGCTGATGAGTGCTGCCATGCTGTGTCCGAGATAGACTCGTATCTCTAATATCGTAGAATCCGAAGGTGCCACGCAGCGGCGCAGAGTCTAATATCCCATTCCCAGTATGGTCGATTATGGGCCCATTATACGTAATCTAAATTATCATTTAAAAGTCCCTCGCATGTAGCGCCGCGCGCCGCCTTGGTTGATGGCCGGCATCCAAGGCTGGCTGGTGGAGGGAGCGACCCGCATGGCGGCGATCCCCGCCTTTCGGTCCCCGGCCGCCAGCGCAGAGACCCAACATTTCTATAAGCAATAACTCCTCGTTTCTTGCTTCCCGCGGGCCGTTTCCAACTTCGTGGCGGCGCGACAGGTAGATAGCGGCGCGCATCGTTCCATTTCGCACTTCATCACGGCCCTTACCTGCACCAGCATTATTAGCATCACGGACAACCCGAAAGACATGTTTATTAAGAACATTGGTTTGACTTACAGCCATTATTTACCTTGGACGCAGCGGATTTCAAGGCGGCCTCTCGCCGCTTTGTTCGGTGGAATTTTGATCTTAATTACCAAGTCTGCGGCGTCTTTCGGCCGAAAAAGAAAGACGTTGTGTTGTGCATCGTTTGAATTTCCACACTGGTCATAGAGTGGCGAACAGTGTTAATCCCGGCGTGGCACGAGCGCCAGGCCGGATTTTCCGTCTAATAAATTCGAAGCTTTATATAAGCTTTCCGCGGCGCAGCACGTCGCGCTTACACATTCATGGCGCGACTATGGAAATCTGTCGCTTGTGTATGGCCGCCGCATTTGCGAGGGCAGCATCCCTCCGTTGGCGTTGGCAGCGGCCCCGGTGGCGGCGGCGGCGACGGCTCGCAGATACGTTCCGAAACGAGCGGAACAACACTCTATACATCTCAATATTATTCCACTCGACGACGGCGCTCGTGGATTACCCAACATTTGCATATTCTAAATTTGGATATCGGGATTATCTCGCTCGCGCCAAAGCACTCCTGCACCCTTGCAGCGTACCACCGCCCGCCGACATCCAAGAACACTTCCAAAGCTCGAAAGCTCACTGGCCAGAATGCGCAAATCTACTGTGGCCACGTCCGATGCCCAATTTCGGCGGCGCTTAGCCGACAGTCACAGAAATAAACAACTCGAACGCGAGGGAGAAGCATTTCAAACCGGAAAAAATGTAATTGATGCGTTCCCAGCCTCGGAGGTTTCGTTTTTGATAGATGCTATCCTCGACCCTGCACCATTTGGCCCCCCTTGAATTCCCAAGGCGTTTAGTGTTTTTGATTTCGATTATTTGTTTCTGGTTGCATTCTGAAGAACCGAGCATGTTTTCTTCCAAGGGCGGTGTTTGCTGAAGCGCGTTCTGTTCCCAATATCAAGCGGCACCGAGCGTTACCGTACACTTCATTTAACAGAGATAACGACCTCCAGTCTGCCTCCACGTCGTGCGCAGGATGCCCATGATGATGGCCTGATGCCTCTCTCTTTCTCCTCCAACCTCTCTCTCTCTCTCTCTCTTTCGCTCTCGCTTCCCTCCCAGGAATGGAAAGAAAGGACGCCTAGCATCCACTGTTATCATTCAACCATGCACCGTTTGGTCCCGCATTCCCTGCACCGTTCCCGGCTTCCAGGTTGGGGAAAGCGCCCAAATTGCCACGCACGCCGCGGCGCGCTTTGTTCCACCTTCCATTATTCCGGTGCGGATAAATCGCGCGAATATCCTCCGAATTTCTTTTGTTCCTGCTGCTCTAAGTGCTCCAGTTGCGGAACGCGAGAAAGGTGTGTCTTGCTACGAAAACTAACAGCCGCCCGCAATTGCCACCACGGGCAATGGCTGCAGACGCAGCCTGGAGGAGCAGTTTGCAAGTAAGCTGCGTGCAGCCGCCTCCCGCATTGTGTTCCAAGGCGTCATTGATCAAACGGAGCGTTGTATTTTTCAACGTCGAACAGTTCCGCCCAAGTTCCAACTCTATCTCCACCTCCGACAGTAACATCTTCCGAGTTTCTTTTTTTGCTTATTTCCGCCGAGCTTGTTTCCTTCTGGGCGGTTGGACTGGCGGACTGGTTGTATATGCGTGCTGGGGGCAGTTATGCGCGAAGGGTCGTGTATTTGTTCGTTGGGGGGACGATAAAGGGTGATGGACGGATATGTCCGCACATAACCACACATCGACTGGGAAGCGCGCCGGCCCCGTTTTCCCGTTTTCCCATTAAAACTGGAAAACGGGCGGCGGCGACGCCGGCGCGCCGCACATACACGCGCGTTGTATATGTATATTGAAACGGTTTATACCCGCCGGTCGCGTGTACATCTAGCGCGTTTCCAATTTTGGCGCCCCCCTCAGGTTTTAACAGCGCCCACATAATACCGACATTCGGAAAGCTGCCCCCCAGCCAGGGTTCATACAGAGTCCTGCCGTCTATCTTCACAGTGCAAAATGCGCGCTTCAGACGGGTCCCTGACAACTAGAAATCGTCCGAAGCGCCATCCACAGGACCCACCACCTTCTGCTTCCGGTAAGCGCTGCGTCTGTCCAATTTTGCTAAGTGGCATTCGGACAATGCGCCAACACCATGTATGTGGCAAGTTGGCGAGGTGGATGAAATGAGAATTGTTACGAATTTGGTTCACTTCGAATGTGTACACATCCCCCTTCCCCTTAGAGCGGGTCCAGTCCCCGCGAGGAGGAGATCGACCGGAACGCAGAATATAATCGTACATCGTCGAAGATTGGACGGCCGGATTATCCGCCGACCGTCGTTGGGCGGCCGGCGGGCATGGAGTGGAAAGTGCGCAGGGCCCAATTTGAATTTTAATTTACGGAGCGCGCGCACCCCTTTCGCGCTTGCTGTTAGCGTGATGTTTATATTCCCGGGTGTGCGGGGCCAAGGACACCCCCAGTAATCAGCCGTTTGCAACCCTCCGAGGCAAACGCCCGATAAGAGAGAGCAAACACACTGCCCAATGGTCAGGGCACGAGTGATGGCTTCCAATGAGCAATGAACAAGCATAAAAGGGAGTTGCGCTATCAGTGGGTGCTCCCCAACAAGGGGAGCATGATTTAATCCTTTGACAATTAGATTAACGCTCCATGGAGATAGGTACATCAAGATGAGGAGGTCTCCCCCCCCTCCCCTGCATAGTGCTTTCATCATCATGATGATGAGGAAAAGGCAACAAATTTAATTTCAACTGGACCGAATGTTGGAGGGCACATTTGAGGATCTGAGCGGATCCCGAAAAGAGGGTGCTGCGATCGAGGGGTTCGCCACTCTGTTTTCGTTGTATCGTGTAGATCGACACAAGTAGTAAAGCAGCAGTAGGTAAAAATGTGTCAACACAATCAATTTTACGACGCTCCGACAGCCGTGCAGGATGTCCAGTCCACGGCAGCAGTTATTAATGGTTACGAGCGTTTCTACGATTTTTACGATCTGTAAAAGTCAATGCAAACCCCCAAGGCGAGCGCGTTTATGCGCTGTCAGTGCTGAGAACGTTGGTGCGCCAGGCTGGTTGGCGTCTGGCGCAGTGTGTTTCTCTCTTTGCATCTTCGCGGCGCGGCAGTCGCACGAGGTTTTGACCGTTTATTCGTTTACTGCCGCGGCACACGTTCGCCACCAGGAAGCGGCGCGCGCCCCAAGCCCACACAATCGCCGAAAAGCGTGCGTAAAAGCTAAACATTTATGACTTGTTTTACGATCCATCCACACTTGTAAACGCTTAATAATCATACGCGTCAAACAAACCCTCCCATTCGAAGCGGCAGGGGTGGCAATCGATGCACTCACACAAACCACGGGAGACATGAGATGCGAAATGTTCCTGATTCAATCATATTCATTATGATTGTGGTCAACGTTGCGAATTTCAAAACTTTAGATCAGGGGTGTCAAACTTGGGGCCCGAGATGAACATTTTTTCGTTAAGTCAAAATCATCCGATACAAAGTAAAAATAAAATACAATTAAATATCAAATTATATTATCTTACAAGTGCTTATGATTGTTGCTTAATTTATATTAAGCTTATTGACTTGTCAGTTACGTAAACAATAGTTTAACTTTATATATGTTTATTATAATGTTCTATTCAAAATAAATTTATTTCTATGAACATCCATTTTTTACGGCCCACATAAAGTTAAACATTGTTTATTTGACCCATGTTGGCTTTTGTGTTTGCCACCCCTGCTTTATAATGAACTTGAAATTAAATTAATTTTATTAAAAGCTTCTACGACAGTGCAATGTGGCAATTGTAATTGTGATGGCGAAAAGTGCAGCAAATAGCACGGAACGTAAACAAACGCGTAAATTTTGCTCGCGTCGCAGCGCGAGTAAAGAAACACCGCGAGAATTGCTGTAATCCTGCTAGTGCTGCAAATCCACGATTTACAGCAGGCAAGGAACCCAGCCAAGATTTTTCCGCGTAGCCGTAGGAATGGTAAACTTCGGCGACTTACGTCGACAACAGCGCACGAAAAGACAAATAAAACGTAGCCCGGCGAAAAAAAGGAGCATATCTGGATCGAAATATAAATGAGTTGCGTGATACAAAAAAGGAGAGGAGAATGCTTGAATGGTTTACGAGTTTGTTTGGGTTTTGTGAATAAAGCGCGCTTTACTTCCACTGGCATTTGGAGATTTCGCGCGCTGCGCAGCGAAAAAATATGTGGCAAAAAATACGTATTTACACATGTTAGTCTTGAATGCGGCGGAGTGTAATTGCCAAGAATTGCTGAAGAGTGCAATTTTATCGGAATGCTCCAAATTTTTCACACGCTATTTTAATGGAGAACGGAAAATGCCTCGGCGCGAACATTAGGTTTTACTGTTATCGTCCGCAATTCTTGCTAAATGCGCAATCTAAAGAAAATATCGCCGCAAAAAGGCGAAGCTGATCCGAGCAAACTTTCTCAATCTCCATAACTCTATCAAAACATAATTACTACCAAACTTTCCAACAAGACCAGCGAGAATTTCGAGTGGAATTTAATGCATTTTCAATTTGCAGGGCGGCAAACAAACTCCAACTCCAGCACTCAAATTCAACGCGGAACACTGTGGTGGAAACCAGTATGGGATCGCAGAAGGGCAAGTTCGGGCAGCAAGTTTCATGTTTCCTTGTGCAGCGGTGCGAGAATGGCTGCGCGCACCTAATGCAATGATAAACGTCCGAGGGGACAGTTCAGATTAAGATATCTCGAGGGGTTCCGTGCCGCCACGCTGCGTCCAAGCTGTGGAAGGTACAGAAGTTTCTGCCCATAAATATGGCCTCCACCTAATCTATCTCGCTCTCGCTTCCCATCCCAAGCGGCGGCCTCCTCTAGCGCAACGCACACTGAGTCTACCCTCACTCCACCACACCATCGTGATCTACGGATCTACACTGTGACAGCTCATGTGCTGTCATGACGCGGCGAACAAAAAAGCAGAAGAAGCAGAAGGAATAAATCTAGACGGGGAGGAAAGCAGCCTGGATCTTCTCGCTCCACAAATAGGTTGAACGCATACCTTGGGCGGGCACACGAATTAAAATTTAAAAAAGAAACGAGGAGGAAAGGTACAAAGAAGAAAGGTATGCGTCGACATCCAGGGTTTGAGAGTGCCGAGAAGATTTTTTTCTTCCTTCCTTCTTCACCAGGCATACAACCGCGAAGCCAAACCGGGACCATTAAGTCATCAGTCAAGGAAGGAAAATAAACGCCGAAGAAATGAAGAACTCAATGCTCTACGTCGGGGATGGTATGCTACCACGAATTGTTCTGGGTGAGTTATTGGACTGGTTTAAGGACTATGTACGCGTTTAAATCAAGCGAGCTTTTGGTGCGTCGTCTATAATTTCCCCGCCTTTCTTCTTTTACCTCGCAGTCTATTCCAAACGTCTTTGATTGTTATTCATTGCGCGCATACAATTGCTACCAGCGTGTGGTCTA
>JAAAKC020008551.1:0-14858 GCA_010014765.2 Aenictocupidus jacobsonorum | reverse complement strand
CAGAGCCTCGTTAGTTATCTAGCAGGGTGTACCGCGAGCAGGTGAGGTTGTCTTTTGAGTTTGGTTAGTTACTACTGCCAAACCCCTTACACCCCATTCACACTTTACCACTATTTATTTGCCAGATTCCACCACTGCTTGCACTCTCGTCCTCTCGTCCGTTTTCCTCCACTCCCCTCCCTCTTGCGCTTAGTCCTGCAAATATTGTTATGTTCTCTAAGCTTGAGCAAGAACAGTTAAAACACCAATGGTTGGAAAACCAACTGATTGATAATGAACTTCTAACAAACAGAAGTGCACAACACTGAACCCATTGCACATACTAATGAAAATTACAATATCAATCGAATAAAGCCCCAAAATGAACTAGCACAAAGAATTATCAACCACGTGATTTCTGCTACAGAACGCGAACGACTCCCAATACTAAGGTGCGCACAGAGGCGACATTTGAAGAAACTCCTATTAGATGCAAACGCGGTTATAAAATCAATAACTACGAGTGCACTAAGTCAGACAAATAAGTTGATATACTCAACAGCGTTTGTAATAACACAGGATTTAGGTTTTGAAGTTAAAAATCCGAAAAGGTCATTTGAAACGACAAAAGCCAAATGGAAACAACGGCTTGAGACAAAAATATTGAAAATTCGAGCTGATATCAGTAATCTAAAGAACATGCGGGAAAAGAAGCCAAAAATACCATCGAATGAGAACAAATGATTAAGAAATACGATTTGAATAATGTAAAAATTCCAGAAAAAATCGAAGAACTAAAGCAAAAATTTGTAGCCACATTGAATTGAGCAGTACCGCCAGAACAACTTGTTCTATACGAATCAACACCAGCTTTATCGCATCCTTGATAAGAGGTCGAACAATAACATCATCGAGCCTCCATCTGATCAAGACAAAAAGAATACACTTCAATATTGGAAAAAGCTTTGGAAAAGCTCAAAAATCCACAACAATTCTGCAAACTGGATACGGAACTTGGAAGGCTAACAGAGTAGTCCATAAATTGATCTATTAATAATTACACCTGAAATGATTCAACTACAAGTAAAACGAGTCAGGAATTGGTCATCGTCCGGAGTGGACGAAGTACAAGGCTACTGGCTTAAAAACTTGTCCAGCTCACATGAAAGACTAGCCAGTCAGTTCAATGATATACTCAATGGCCAACAACAGGAAGAGTGGTTAACAAAAGGTCGTACTTTTTTGATCACGAAAGACAAAGAAAAAGGATTAACACCTGTTAATTTTCGGCCCATTACTTGTTTGTCGATAATGTTCAAGCTAATGACAGGTGTACTGGCTGCTCAAATATACGATCACCTTAAAGATTACTCGTGGTGCCCAGTAGAACAGAAGTGAAATAGTAAAAATTCGCGCGGAATAAAGGATCAACTGTTGACTGACAAGGTGATCCTTAGAAATTGTAAACGACGAAAAACGAAAAGGCGTTTGACTCGTTGCCGCATAGTTGGATACTGAAATGCGCAGAATTGTTTGGGATAAGTAACAACATACAAAATTTCTTGGATCAATCCATGACTTAATGGAAAACAACCCTTACTTTCAATCCAGAGATTACTGGCCATGTCCAAATTCAAAGAGGGATATTCCAGGGAGATTCATTGTCTCCGCTATTGTTCATCCTGTCTTTAATTTTCCTAATAAAATTTCCCAACAAGACGAAATTGGGATACCAAACAGCCGCGAAGAGCCAACGTATCTCACACCTCTTATACATGGACGACCTGAAGTTGTACGCCAAAAACAGAAATGAACTGGAATCACTTTTGAATACTGTCCGCATTTTTAGTTAGGATATTTCCATGGATTTTGGCCTTGATAAGTGTGTGATGATTTCATTAACAAGAGGAAAATTTGACAAGTCAGATGGTATCGAACTGTATAGCGGAGAAATAATTGACTCATTAACACTTAATAACAGTTACAAATACCTGTGTGTCCTTGAGGCGTCCGACATATTGCATGAAAAAATCAGATATAAAACCAAAGCTGAAGAAAACCAGTGCAGAGAACAAGATCTTGAACAAAATGCGAAGGCTTCACCAAAAGCGCATGGATGAACGACATGAAAATACGATGGCATATATCGCTCCGAAGCTAATGGATATTTTGAATTTTATTGTTACGCAAGAGAAAAAAGGAAGAGAATTAATTAACAATCAGATGCACTTGAAAAAAAAATTGTGAATTGAAAACAGAAGTATATCAACTTCCAACTCAAATTCGTACAAATTAGCGCCACAAATACCTCCTCTGAGGTTTCTTTCAAAACATAGAGTGCATATCATGTCGGCTAAGAAACAGCATCTTTCGACAGAAGACAGTAGTAACGAGAAACGTACAATTGTGAATGAAATTCATAAATATGCAAGAGTAAATTATCCCAGACGTCGAGTAATAATCAAAGGCTTAGATGATTTATGGCAGACTAATTTGGCTGAGTTTACATTCTTTGTTAAAGACAATAAAGATTTCATGTACATACTTGTCATAATCGACTGTTTCTCGAAGTATGTATGGACATTACCAATTGAAAATAAAACAGCTTCAGGCAATTGAGCGTGTTTTGAAGAACTCTGCACGCAAACCAACAAATTTGCAAACCGACGAGGGCACCGAATTCTACAACTCACAGTTTAAGAAGCTTATGAAATCGTATGCGATTAATCGTTACTCAACTTACAGTGTAAAGAAAGCTTCCATAGCTGAACGAGTCTTACGTACGCTGAAAGGGAAACTTCATCGCATGTTCAGCTTGCGTAGGAGCTATAAATTCTATGACATATTAGATGATGTTACGAGCGAATACAATGCAACACGTCATCGTACTACGGGAATGCCACCTCGAGATATCAACGAGAGTAATGAATAAGCAGTGCTGACAAAGGCATAAAATCACATTAAACGCACTGGACACAGGAACTTCAAGGTTGGCGATATCGTGCGAATTAGTAAATAGAAGGCTGCGTTTGATAAAGGTGATACACCCAACTGGTCTACTGACCTGTTTCAAATCTACAAAGTAATGTTTCATTTCCCACCGTGTACTATTTACAAGATATGAAGAACGAAAAATTGCAGGAACATTTTATGAACAAGAATTGCAACGCGCTAAATATAAGGATGTTTATCTGCTGAAAAAAGTAAATCGTCGTAGCAAAAATAAGTTGTATGTAAAGAGGTCGGGTTTTGATAACTCACATAATAGCTGGATTGCGAAATCTAGATTAGTATAGTTATGAAAGCAATCAATTTGATTTGTTATTCTTCACTATAGAATTCTATGATTAGTCTATGTTAAATATGATAAATAATTATGTAAGTCAATTAATTATACAAACATTTCTTTATTTGGAATCAATTAAAACTGCCTATAGAACATTTGTTGTTTTGGAAATTACATCACTGATATCAATATTTGATTTTCATCTATGAAGCAGGCATATTTCAAATGCATTATCATAAACAAAATGTTCAGAGTTTATATAAATTTGTAAATATTCATGAGTTACTACACCTGATGAAGATTCCTTTCAATTGGCAATTGTGTGCACAAGAGAATTATAAGAAGACGCGAATTGCATTTTATCAAATCTCTTCAGTTGCAAAGAAATTAATTTATTAACCTCAATTAATTGGTAAAAATCAACTTTTGACAATAATACACCGAAGTCAAGTTTCTTCAAATTCACATATTTTGTATTCTGCTTCTTAATGAACATAAGTCGAAATCCATTTTGCAAATCAATGGTTGCATTACTTTGCTTCCACAAGTTTCACAAATTCTACAGTTTATCGTCTTGGTGAAGTATGATGAAACTGCTGGAAAGTGATGTACAAATTGACACCATTGATCCCACAGCAAAACATGATCTTTGGAGGTGTTCGCAGTGTTTGATGTACGTGTGATTCACACTTAATCCGTGTAAGTGATTCACACTTAATCCGCTACTAATGGATGTGTTCTTATTGATTGAATGGGAATATTCCAGTAATACAGTTTTTGTTGCTTTTGTGTGTTATTTGTTTACTTCTACTTCCTTTCCTTCATTGTTTTTTTCATCCTTCTCATGCTTGCCGCACGAGTTGATAAATTCATCGATGAAGTCTAGTTCCGCAAGTCCATCATCTTCTCTTCTAGGATTTGATATTATTGGGAAATTAAATTCGTTCCTAGTAAAGGTGTAGTATGAGTTCTGAATACTGACTGACTGACTGAATATTAGATAAGTCCTGAACACGGACTAAATGCTTCTGGCAAAATCATTATTAATATGCTGGCAATAATCTATTTCCTCTTTCATTTCCTTCTTAACCTCTGGAATTTTTAGCAAGAAGCTGCCGACTGCCGGTACTCCACTTTACTGTTGGAATGTGTAGTGCATTGGTATCAGATTACATGCGCACGCAAATTTGCTAGTTGTAGTAGTAGTGAGCGCGCGCTAAAATATCAGCGTTTTTTGTATATCATCAATTGTATTCGACGCAGCAGCAGCAGCAGCAGCAGCAGCACATTGACCGCTCAGCTGAAGAATAATCCCACTTCATCATCACATTTGACTTTTTGCGACATACCATTGTGCGCCACGATCCCGTGAGCTCAAATATCCAGCTAAAATTGCTGACCAATCACATGATAAGAGCTAGGTCACGTGACTAGCCTTGAACCCCCCGCCTACGTAAAACTTGGGATTTTGAGTTAGACGTTAAATCTTAGATCCGACATTCGACGTTGTAGTTCCGACATTCAGCGCCCCAGTGAGCGCTCATTTCTGTAAATTTGTGACTGGCCGACCTAAAATCCCATGTAGTGACATCTACTGCTAAACGTTTCCATCTTTAGCCGAATTACACACAGTTTAGCTGAGATACTGTGGTGTCAAAAAACACCATAACCTGGCAACTCCCACTCGACGCTCTCGTCTCCTCGACAGCAACTCACCTTCTTCACTAAATTCTCACTTTGTGCAAATTTGGAATTGTTAATACACTAGACTAATTTGTTAATAAAAATCACACAAAAATCATAATAGCTTTTAGTGTTTTTAACGACCACAAGTAAACACTAAACTGGTGACCCCGAGTTTAACGAACAGTACTTAATGATCCCGGTGCTACGCTCAACAAAGAAGCAAACAATGGATCCCGTGGCAACTGAGATCAGTTCAATAAACTACCAAAGATTACCACCCTTGTGGATACAAGAGAATGAATTATGGTTTATCCATGCTGAGTCCAGGTTTCAAGCACTTAAGATAACTTGTGATGCAGGAAAGAACCACATGGTTGTTGCAGCGCTGGACAACATTGATGTGCTTCGCCAAGTCTCAGACCCAATTCGTAACCCGCCCGATAGCGACAAATATGATACGTTAAAACGCGAGGTAACAACTCGGCTTACAGATTCAAAGGAACAACAGCGAAACTCCAACCTTGAGCTGGGAGACAAAAAGCCGTCTCCGGGTTGAGATGAAGAACCGACCAACATCTCAGACGACCTCTTACAAACGATTTAGATGAAACAAATACCACAGAATCTGAGAACGATACTCGCAGCCGCCGATGGAGTTACACAACCTAAGCATGCTGAAATTGTTGACCGAGTTCAAGAGACATACAAACATTCTTTCCCTGTGATGACCACCACATTAGGTTGGATACTCACCAATTTAGACTGTGGTGGTATTGTTATTACAACATCAACATGTAGGCTAGGCCATCACCATAGGGACTCAGTAGTGGAGTAGGGCGCAGCAAGCTGGATTTTTGTCATTTTTCACTTCCTGTTATCAGTTGTTAAATTTTCTTGAGTAGGCTTGATCAATTTTAATAGCAGAGCGAGCTTAAAAGCTCTAGCTATGAACAGCGGAGAAGCAGTCCATTTTCTTTCGTCGAGCAGTACAAAATATCAGCTACTGTAGTAATTTTCTTAACTGAGTCTTTGTAACAGTCACTTGTTGTTATTTAATTATAAATTCTTCTTGTGATACTCGCAACCAACCGACCGATAATACAAATGAGCGCTCGCTGGTGCTGAATGCCAGAATTACAACATCAAGATGGGTGGCTTAGGGTTCATCAAAATGTTCTGCGATGACCAGCCCAGAAGGGACTAGGTGGCAACCATCATGGTGAACTTACCAGTGGCGGGGAGGGGAATAAAAGTTATAGACCCTAAAGACCTTCCCAAACCGAGAAGTGTACTGACATGGGTGCCGACACCAGCAATCGAACGGGCCACATTGCTTAGCAGACTACAGGTCCAGAACAAAATCTTAACGCAGACTTGACGATCTTAACTCATGATAATGATGGATCGAGCATCATGGAAGACGGTTCAAGCCAAGGGCCATGCACTCAGCTTCAACTTCATCAAAATAGGACTCCGAATTATGGGACTTAAGGAACCAGCAGAAAGGTCAGTGGTGCCAGATCCCAAGGGCCTCCCCAAGAGGTCCAGTGCGAAAAGACGGAGGTGGAGCCTTCAGCTCCCTCAAAGTGCAGATAAACCTATACCACCGTGTGGCAGCATCAGCTGCCCTAGTGGCGTACATCGTAAGACACGACATTGATGTAGCGTTGATCCAAGTGCTTGGACAGCTAACAGTGCTATCAAAGCACTCAGGGTGAAGGACCGACGGATCGTCATGTATCCGTTGGCAGAAAAACCTCGCACCTGCATCGTAATGCAGCGAGATTTGAAAATAATGCCGCTATGGCAACTCTATGACCTAGTGATGACCCACCGCTAGGCATCCAAACACTCCGAGGATGCGATGCGAATGCTCATCACATCACATGGAAAAGCAGCAATTGCAATACTAGAGGTGAGTCACTTCTAGACTTTGCACTAGTGCATGGCCTTACGGTATTAAATAAAGGCAATAAGCCTACATTTGCCAACTCGACGCGCGGTGAAGTGATTGATATTATGTTAGCGTCGCGTAGAGGGGGCCAATATGTGAAAAGATGATTTGTGTCAGATAAACCAAGTCTCTCTGATCACATGTACATTCGGTTCGAGATTGAATCGGACCATATTAGGACTAAACCATACAGAAATCTAAGAAATATGAATTGGGAGGTTTACAGGTCATTCCTAGACGATAAATTTGAGGACTGCCCCGCAAAGGCATGGTGCAACTTAGGGCTGGACCTAATGGTAGATGCTGTAACTGATGCCATTACAGCGCGTAAGAAGAAAACAAACCAGTATGGGGGACTAGTGAACTAAGCAACAACAGGACAGAAGCTAGAAGCATCTTTAATGCCGCCAAGAGAAACGGGGAATGGAGTATTTACAAAGCAGCCTTAACTCGCTATAACATCCTAATCAAAAAGACAAAGAGAGACTCGTGGAGGAAGTACTGTGGGGAGATAGAGGGTGGAACCACAGGAGCTAGATTCCACAGAGCATTGAGCAAACTCCAATCACACGAGGTTGCTGCACTCAAAAAGATTGACGGCAACTATACGAATACGGAGAAGGTGTCCCCGTAGATTCTGCTGGGTACACACTTTCCGGGATTAGTAGAAACCGACCCGCAGACCGAACATCTTACAGACAGGTACAAGCACCTGAACAGCAGTATGTGGTGCGAATCGGGGGAAATTATAAACACCATAAACCTACAATGGGCGTTAAGTACATTTAAGCCATTCAAGTTCCAAGGCAAGGATAGCATCTATCCCATACTTATCTAGAAGGAAACTGCCAAGCTACACGCCACACTGAAGGAGATGCTCAACGCTAGCTTATCACAAGCTTTCGTACCTTCAAGCTAGAGAAGGGTAAAAGTAGTGTTCATGCCCAAACCGGACAGAACAAACTATTCTGAATCCAGATCCAGACCTATCAGCTTGATGTTGGTGATACACAAACTGCGGGAGAAAATAAGTCATAAACATATCAGAAAACACGCACTGGTACATAGACCACTGCATAGGAATCAATATGCTTACCAAGCAGGAAACTCCTGTGAGACTTCCATCCAAGCAGCAGTGGAAAAATGCGAGAAAACCCTAGAAGACAAGGGAATTTCACTGGGTGCGTTACTTGATATTGAATGTGCATTTGACAACACAATATTCTCATCTATAGACAATGCTCTAAGTGAAAGAAGGGTAGAACAAGTTATCTGCAAGTGGATAAATGCGATACTTAAACATTGTACGGTAACCATATCACTAAACAATTGGGAAGCTACGGCAAAGGTTGCCAAAGGATGTACACAGGAAGGAGTACTATGCCCTCACCTGTGAAGACTCGTAGTTGACGATTTTATACAAACGGTAGACGGAGAAGGACGTCTCTGCATCGAATATGCCGATGATATCACAATTATCTCGGACAGGTTCAGATCTGTCATCTCCGATAAGATGTAGGCCGCCTTACTCAAAGTATATAGATGGTGTCAAAAGAAAGGTCTCGTAGTCAATCCGCTGAAGACGAAACTCATTCCCTTCACGAGGAGATGAAAGACCAACATAAAGGAAATCCGAATGGCTGGAGGTCCTCTGGTATTAACGAGGGAGGTGTAACTGCTTGGTGTCAAACTTGACTCCAAAATCACCTTCAACACACACCACGACTACATCTACGAGAAAGAAACAAGGACAATGTTTTCTACAATGGCAATGGCTAGGAAAACATGGGGAGTAACACTGAAAACGTATATCTGGTTATATATAACGGTTCTTTGACCTATTGTGGCCTATGGCGCCAATGCATGGGCTCATCAATTTAACCATAAAACAAAAGCGAAGAAGCTAGTCAGGCTCCGAGGTATGGCATGCCGCATGGCCACAGGGATCATGAAATCTACCCCCCTGACGGTCATCGAAAGAATGTTAAACCTTCCGCCACTTGATTCTAACGTCATAGGAAGTGAGAAGTTACAGACTAACTTGCAATGGACACAAAGTTAGTACTTCGATGAACAAGAACGCTGTCTTTGGGCCATTGCAAGGAATTGACGAACTCAATATGAGATCGGATGTGATAACAGGACACCTCAGCCTTAATAAATACAAGGCCTCGATACCAGAAAGAAATGGAGGGATAGATGGACACATCCAGAAAGCCATCCGCGGGAAAATCTGGTACACGGACAGTGCCAAGAATGAAACCGGAGCCGGCGCTAGCATATATGGGGGCAGAGGAAAGAATATCTATCGCCCTGGGACTACATACAACAAGGCATAGTCATACAATGGGGTACCACAGACATAATGAAAAGGGAGCAGACCACTGCACCGATTCACATTGTTTCTGACTGACAAGCTGTTCAAGGCTGGTGGCGGACTGCGCGAAATAGCTTTAACCTATCGGTTAAGCGAGTTGTAATACATTGGTCTGGGTCCTACGGAATTCGAACCCAAAGGGGAACCAGAGAGCTGACAAACGGCTTAAAGAAGGACCTGAGCCTGCTTCTGGAATCGCCACTGGGACCGCAAGGGAAATAGTCAATAAACTAACGATTACTGAAACCATGAACAGATGGGACAGATAGACAGGAATAGGTCATTCCAAATTATTCCGGTTTGCAAGAAGACCAAACGATAAAACTTTTGCACTGAACCTCAGCACAGAAAAATTCTGGCGCTTTGTTGGAATAAGCACAGGTCACTACAAGCTCCGGAAACACATTTACAAATACAGCTTGTCCACCAGTCCCGCATGCCGGGAGTGCAAGCTAGTACTCCATCATGTAGCAGCGGAGTGCTTAACGCTTTCACACAAAAGGAAAGTGCTCCTTGGAAGCGAAAAATTGACAGTACATCAACTGTACAATTCATGGAAGGACCTACTCCAGTACTCGAGTACGATGAGTGACCACAGGGGAAACATAATAGGAAACGGTCCGCGGGGTCAAGGGCCATGGTCCCACTCATGGAAAAAAAACGTATCTAAACGTTAACCCACCTCAATTCGGGAATATGGTTATACTCTCTCACGCGTATATAAAACGCAGTTGCAGTTTTGAATTAATTCAATTATATCAAACCAGATTAATAATTACTTTGTTAAGCATATACTCTGTCTCTCAATGTAATGTAATGTAACAACAATAATGATGATTGTATACAATATTTGGCAGTGCAAGAAGCAAAACTCTACAAACTTCTCACTTCTCGCTTATCCTGCTGCTACTGCTACTGATAATGCTAGAAGTGGAGTCATGTGGAATTTAAAACTTATCTAAACCTTAACCTAACCGAAAACACCTGGAGAATCTTGCTGTAAAAATAAGAACTAGGAACAATATAATCCAAAACTGTGCGGAACGACATTGGGCGCTACTGCATTGACCCTGCGTATCTCCTCGCTTGCCCTTGTTTTCTCCACAGCTGAGTACTGTGCCCCGGTGTAGATTAATAGCAATCATACTAAAGTAATTCACAGGAAATTAAATAATACCATGAGGATCATTTCTGGCACAATCAAAACAACACCATTACACTGGCTTCCAGTATTAAGCAATTTGTTGCCACCAGAACTCCATAGAAAAGATGCGTTAATGCTAATGAATATAAAAAGATTATAGCGAATCAAGACCTCCAAGTTCACGTCGACATACCACTCCTGAAACGTAACAGACTTAGATCCAGAAATCCACTATTAAACCTAGCCGAACAGCTAGTGGATGAAGGATATGATATAAGAACATAATGGGCCAAAGACTGGTACTCTAATATGAATGAGAGCCTGCATACTTTGTTTGAAGGCTACAATTCTAACATCCCAGGGATGGCCTTAAATCGCAGATACTGGTCAACTTTAAATAGAGTGCGCACCGGGCATGGTAGATGTGCCGATTTATTTCACAAATGGGGAACAACTTCATCCCCGGATTGTGATTGTGGAGCACCAAGGTAGACCATTGAGCATATCCATTTACGACTTTAATTGGAGATTGGTTCAACTTCCTCAAGGCAGAAGAATCAGCGTTGAAATGGATTGGATGTCCTAGCCCAACATCTGCTTCATCGGATTTATAGAAATGAAGAGCGTATTTATGTGTTCTTTATACTTTTTTAAATTTTGCAATACGTGTACGCCATACGCCAATAATAATAATAATAATAATAATAATAATAATAATAATAATAATGGTGTACCTATATGCAAACGTTTTCTCTTATCACATTAGCATTTAGACTTAACGTTAGCGAAATCTGATAGGACTCATTCACTTTCACTCATTCTGCTACTACTAATGTAATAAGTTACTATAAAACCCCATTTATTATAATTATATATTTTATGTTACCAAGGTGTGCAGTTTGCTGACTATAAATGTAAGTTAACTTATAAGAATAAAAAAACTTGCAATTTCTAATTCTTTTTATTCTTCTTCTTATTTGCCGAATCGCTGCTTGCGGTTAAATCATTGACCTGCATTTTTTCCAGACTTTTTCTGGGAATCTTTGTACATGTACACTTGCCATGACTAAGGTGAAGAAGTTTTCTGAACGACAACCAATGTTGACAGTATGGCTGCCGGGCTGAGTAAATATCTAAAGAAATTCTTTTTCCGGAATTTGAAACACGGTCAGTTACATGCAACTATAGCGAAACTGCACCAGCTAGTGGCGACCCACACACCTAGTTGCTAATTTTGATTTAATAATTATAGTGTAATAATTGCAATATTATCAAATTTCATCGATTCATACCGTTTCACGGCACCAAGTCTTGATAAGGTAGCTGTAAATATCCGGTGCTCAAGTCTGAGTTTTAACATTCAAATGAAAGCAAAAACGCATTTCCTAACAAGCAAACATGCGAGTATATGGATTGCGCAACCCGAACAGTTAACACACAATGTCAACAACGACAACATGCAGTCAGTGGGCATAGGGATCTCGGCGGAATATAAGCTCAAGCATCAACGTTTTTGCTTATCAATCATTTATTGTATCCAAGCATCATATTGTCTGCAAACTGTCTGGAGAATGACTCATACCATCTCACTTAACGTTAGCGAAATGCTATAGTACTCACCGGTTAGGCCGTTCATCTCTATTCTTCCAAACTTTTTCTAGGAATCTTTGTTCATTTACACGTACTTTCCATAGGTTGCGAACCTCGCCTAATGTGCAGAAGGAGCGGGTAAAGATCTTAAGATATTCTCCTGCTGGGATTTGAACCAAGGTTCCGAATTAAGTGCAAATTCCTACACAAACTAAATGAAAACTCTGATACTTATTTATCTTAATTTTTAATAGGACGTTGTCTACTGCCGGTGCATGACTTTGCCGCCGGATCGGGTGACGTATTTGTATTAGTTGACATGTGCGTACATATTTGGTAGTAGTAGCAGTAGTAGTACTAATAGTTTATCAGCGTTTTTGTTTATCAATTATTTATTGTATCCAAGCATCATATCTCACTTAACGTTAACGAAATGCTTATAGTACTCACTCACAATCAGTCTCACTTATTCTGCTTCTCTGCTGCTGTTAATGCTAGAACTGGAGTCATCTCGAATTTAAAACTTACTTAAACCTTAATGTACTTCCATAAGGCTAATATATGATTTATAAGTATTATCTATTGTATTGACCGCCCAGGCTGTTGAAGGAATAATTTTATCACACTTTTCATTAGTAAAATATCATAGAACTCACACACTCGCACATTCTTCAAGATGGTCAACTGCAACTACGAGAGGTGGAGTTATGCATGTTTTAAAACAAAGCTAAACGTCTCTCTCTCTCTCTCACGCACACTCACACACACACACACACACACACACACACACACACGCGCGCGCGCGCGCGCACAGTAGTATCATTGATAAAGATTGCGTACAATATTTGGCAGTGCAAGTAGCAAGACTCTAAAAACTTCTTGTGGCTCTTGCTCTTTGGGGTGATGCTGTTGATCTGTATTACTCTAGAGTTTTTCTGAGGAATCTTTGCGCATTTACACTTAACTTCCATAGGTTGCGAGCCATGCCTAAGATGAAGAAGGGGCAGGTAAAGGTCTTGTTGCGACCGCCACGCCATGCTGGAGTCATAGCTGTGTGGGTCGTTGCTACTCTTGTCATAATTGGGGTCGTACAGCTCACTTATCAAAAGCACCGGATGCGGATGCTTCGCGGAACTCGAGACCTTCCGCGGATGGCTTGCGAATGGGGCGCACCGCTGAGTGGTATTCCACGTTTTTCGAAGTAACTATTAACGCTTCACTACTCGCAACTCGGGCCGACCACGGAACAATCACCCTTCCACGAATTTCCACCGTCTAGGTCAACATTTCGTTCGGTGGAGTGGCATGGACTTCGTAGAACGGTGGACCACCATAAATAACTCGCCCGCCAAAAATTTGCGCACCAGAACGGACCATCCCTGGCGGCCAGGTCTCCATGACCCGCCCATATAAATAGAGAGACGACGTGCAGCAAAAAGATCATCAGTCCAAAGGTCGTATTGTCCGTATCGCAAAGGAGCAGCCCCTCACACTTGTGATTAGTGAAATACTATAGTGCATCGCGATCCTGACAAGCTTAAAGGGACGAGGTCACGTGATTTGGTGACGTCTTCTCAAATGATCTTGACTCTCACTTATGGGATTTTGAGTCATAAGTCTTATTGACCTTCGCTAACTTTACCGGAGACCCAAGATTTTCGAATAATTTATTCAAGCAGTATGATTTCTTGCCCCTCTCTGAAATTAAAATTGCTGTAATGGGGGCGCCATGATCCTAAAAAGCTCAAATTTTGGATTTTAACTCCCCTATGTAAACCTTATGGGATCTTTAGCCGACCTGCACACCTTTTAGTTGTTTTAATGAATAGTGTGTTATACAGCGTAATAGTAAGTCTCAGTTCCGACATTCACCAACCAAAGCGGGGGGCACGAGAGCTCGATCTCGACGTTGTAGTTCCGATATTCAGACCCAGCGAACTCTCATCTGTCTAAATTAGTGAGTAGCCGAAATAAGATCTCAAGTGACGACATCTACTGTCAAACTTCTCTATCATTAGTGACCAAGAGGATACGTGTTAACCTCAAACTGTCATTTGAAGATGGAGAGTAAACAAGTTAAGAACATTGGCAAAGCAACAAAGCAAACCGTTGATGCCCATTTGAAACAACATGAAAAGTTTGTAGAAGAATTAGTTGCATGGACTATGCAACGCATGCATAAACGACATTAAAATACAATGTTTACATTAATTTCTAAAGACAATAAAGGTTTCAAGTATATACTGCCATCAGTCAAACAACTTCAGAGGTATCGAATGTAATTGGCGTGTTTTTAAAAACTGTGTACGTAAACAAACACATCTGCAAACCGCCCAAGGTATCGAATTTTACAACTCACAGTTTACGACGCTTGTGAAATCATATGGGATAAATCATAACTTAACCTACAGTATTAAGAAAGCATCCATAGCTGAACGGTTCATACGTGCGCTGAAAGGGAATGCTTCATCGCATGGTTAGCTTGCGTGGGAGCTATAAATTCTATAACATATTAGATGATGTTACGATCGAATAGAATGCAGCACGTCATCATACCACGAGAATGCTACCTCGAGATATCAACGAGAGTAATATATAAGTAGTGCTGACAAAGGCATATAATCACATTATACGCACTGAATTCTTGAAGTTCAAGTTCGCGTTTGATAAAGGTTATACATCTAACTGGACAACTGATCTCTTTCAAATCTACAGAGTTATAGTTTCAATGATTCAGAATCTTCTACATAAGAAACCAATTAACCGGACGGATAAAACGACGACGACAATTGGCCTGAACAAACCTTTTAGAATTGGATTTTGGAACGTACGGACTATGCTA
>JAAAKC020006671.1:0-14978 GCA_010014765.2 Aenictocupidus jacobsonorum | reverse complement strand
CATCGGTTCCTAGCAGGGTTCTTCCCCGGAAGGTGCGTGCGTGCCACGCAGGTGGTGTTCGCGCAAACTTCACGACGGGCAAATGTAAGTGGCAGTGTAAGTGGTAACAAACCATCGCAGACTTGCGCAACAGCTTGCACACCTTGAACTCTGTTCTGCCTGTGATAAGTGTGGCATTGAAACCGAGCATTCTAGAAGTGGCCTTTGCCGGCCAAGTACGTCGCTAGTTCCGTAAATTTCGAAATGTAATTATCTTGTAATTTTCCGTTATGCAACGCAAGGTGTCACGCCGACAATATATAATCTTGAGATACAACGACCAAATCGGAACGACGCCAGTAACCCCATAATATAGAAGTCTCAATTCACTTCATTGCGTTGCGGCGTCCCATCGCGCCACATTTCGCTGCCGCCGTTACCGATTTAAATTAAAAATATTTTAAATATAGACTGTAGGGAACATCCTGATGTTTTCATTGAAGTACACGTTTTTATTCTCTAATACATGTATGAGTTTCCTATCTCGCCTTTGGGAACAGGATCGACTTGGACGCCGCAGAAAATTTCGTTTTTCTCATTAAATATGGGATGAAAAGTAAATTTCGCGCGGCCGACACTAACGCGTGTTGAATTAACTTCGCACGCAGAAGATTGTTTTAAGTGAATTTTAAATATTGTACCCTTTCCTAATATCAACGCCGCCATAGATTTATGGCAGCGTCGCATTTCTTCTTCGAATGGAATGGTTTTAGAACAGCCCGAATCAATCATCATCGAAAGAAACTACTTTGCCGCCCAGCCAGCCGCAGCACGCACTGCTTGCACAATAATTCGAAGAGCGCTCGTGACACGCCCACCGAAATTTATTTCTGCTACGAGGGAACCGAACCATTTAAAACACTTTCGCCATGTTTTCGTCATCGTCAAAATAGGTAGCGTTTGCACATGGGAAAATTATTGTTTGCATATGTCACGAGTTTTAGTTAATAATGGAATATGCTGGCCTCGGTGTCATACGCTGTGTCGTATCGCCGCATCATGCACTAATTTCGAAGTTTTATTTCAGACACTCAGGCACTGGACCGATTGAGGGATGGAGCTATCGTTCGCAGATATTCACTAGTCACTTATCCTGCAATCTATGCAAGGTAAGGATCGCTTCCCTCCTCGTTGCTGGCGCTGTATTGAAGCCTGGAGTTTTTTTCATGTATCCTCTCTATGGAATGAAGTCTCTCTCTCCTATCTTGCGCTGCCGTCCGAGATGAAGGCGTCTTGCGTTAGGTTTGTGTTAATCGCTTCGACTGAATCGGGAAAAAAGGCGTTAAACTTGGGAAATATTCGCTTGGTATGCTTGGTATTGGACGGTGTGCCAAGCGAACGACGCGTCGCATATAGTAGCCGGGCGCGCCTGCCTCGAACGTGCGAAACCTTCTGCATGCCCTCCACAGCGCGCGCCGATGTTTTGTGAGGCAAACGCGCGTGTGAAGCAACCGAATCTTGCGCTTTGTGACTACGTCAATCCGAGACCTTCTTTTGATCGAAAACACAGTTTGCGCCCAGTCTCCGCATAAAGAAGCGTTTTGCTCAATGTATTTCTTCATTTCGGGCCCAGTGCTTACGAGACGATTATCCGCAGCGCATACCGCAAACTTCGCATCAAACCTCAGAGCAATTAATATCTGGTCCAAATGTTTCCATTCGTATTCTAAATGTGAAATACGGTCAGCTTACCGGGTTTTGATGATTAATATCCTAGTGGAAACATGAAACGTGTGCGCCTATATTCACTATTATATCTAATAAACGCGTATTTCTTGGCCTGTTCGCACTCGTAGCATCATGCGATAGTGAATAATAGCATTTGATGACAACGCGCATCTTCATTTTTCCGGAAGCGCGCGTTACAAAACGAATCTCGCATCCCCCGGCCAAGGAATGTGGTCAAGACTGGAGCATAAGCGCCACATTAGGGTTTAGCCTTTGACTCAATAAAAATGAAAAAAAATATGCTAGGACTACTAAAAGTACTTGCAAAAGATGTACTGACTAGATGTTATTCCTTCTAATTGCAGTGTGCTCAGGTTACGATTCACACTGCGGCGTACTAAATGTTCTGGGTCGGTACAATAAAATTGCGACCGCGGGAAGTTTAGAGTTGCAAAGGTACATGAACAATTATTGGCCGGTTCGCAATCGTCTCATCATGCTCGTTTTGCCACTCTTTGTGCGGACTTTGTTTCAACAACCAAGTTTAAATAGGCTGATTAAGATTGAGATCGACTTTGCGAATTCCGCGCAGCGCATGATGTCGTGCCCTGTGACTGCGCGCAAGCCAAGAGCGACTTGGCATTTTTGTAGGTTGCTAGGGAGCAATTGCTAAATTACTTGCCTGGCACGTTTCTGGCTTCAATATGCCTGACAGATTGCAATATCTGTATCCAACCGTTTCTTTGGAGTAGCAATTCACGTTACCTTATTTTAAGTTTTAAGTGTGCTGCAGCCCCGGTATTTTTCAAAGAATCTGCCTATCTTTTATTTCTTCTATTTGCAAACAATACATATATACCTCGTGCCTACGCCATCCTTAAAATAGCGCAATCTACGGAGATAAGCGGACTTTGTGCGTGGATCTCCACCTGTCCGCCGTCGCGGAGGGGGTGCACAAGGTAAGCATCGCTTCTCTCCTAATGGAATAGAGTCATGTCACGGTTTCCGGGACGCGTTTCGCTCAATGTATTTTTCTATCGACAGATATGACGCGCATGCGCGCGTATTCATTCGCGGAGGTCAGGTTGTGCCAACTGTATTGCTGCACATGCGCGCGTTAAAATTTGCCGCACAATTTGTGGGCTTTATTTCAACGAGCAAGTTTAAAAACTGCACACAACACCACACTAAGACACCACATGAGCTACTCTGCCCCCCTGCAGCCGGACATAATCTCCATTATAAAATTCACATACACAAAAACCGCGACGCGACAAATTGAGCAAACTTAAAAGAAATTAGAAAGGAAATTGGGAAACGAATTAGGGAAACACCACAAACCCACTACGACATCCTACTGGAAGCTATTCAAGTCTCTCCGGAATCACCGAGAATCCAACAAACTTTTTATTATTAATAACCAACCGACTACCATAATAATAACCAACCGCGCATAGCAGATGCCTTCCGGAATTACTTTACAACTAACCCAGTAAACATAATCCCAACAAGCATGAACAATGATACTGAAGAAATATTGCAGAATAGCATCACCCACAATACACACACCCAATAACGACCTAACAAACAGGTTGGAAGTCAAACAGATTATTCAAAAAGTCCCTAACAAAAAAAATCCGGGACAAGATAAAATAACTAACATCATGCTAAAGAAAACGCCCTCTAACTTATGTGACGCACTAACAAATATATTCGACGCATGCATGAAAGCTAAATACTTTCCCAATGAAGGAAAAACGCAAGCGATTGGCCTTCAGCGGCCGTCGCCGCAAGTAGGCTTGTCGATTGCGCGCACACCACAAAGTGTCTGCGTCACGGACGCGCTACTGACTACAACAAAAGAGACAGAACACGCACAATAATAAGAATAATAATAATAAATAAAATAGAATCAACGATAAGTTAAGTGAGCTTTTTTTTGTTGACGAGGAGGGAAAATCTGTTAGACGTACCTACTACGTGCTTGGAGGCCAGGCCGTAATATACGCCACTACGTACTTCTCAGGGACCTCTTCTCCGGCCCTGCGCGAGTCTTGGGTTTAACCAAGTAAAACCTCTTCGCGGCTCTGCAGGCAGAGCCCACGGATAAGACCTAAAACAGAAGAAACAGAACACACAAAACACACAAACACAATAAAAACACAGTAAATACACAATTTGATTTAAAGCTTTATTTCTTCTTCTTCAAAGAAAAGTGAGGAGGAAGGGAAAACATGTGGAGGGATAAATAATTAAATAAGTAATTAAATTAAATGGCCAGAGATGAGTACACGGCGTTTGATATGGACGCGGCGTGGTGATGGAAGGCAGAGACGCGGTTACGTTACCGGTTCAGTCGGTGAATTTGATGATTTCGCGCACCTGAGCGTTGGGATGATCCGCTAGCAACGTTTATAGTTTGTGCGATAAGTTAGTGGCATATTCGCTTATTGTGGGGAGGTTTATTTCGCGGAGGATCTCGTGGTTCCGGATATACCACGGTATATGTAACGCGTTGCGGAGAAGGCGAATGTGCGTGCCTTGGATTTGCTTCATTCGCCATGGAGAAGAAGATCCTCAGACTTGAATTCCGTAGCATAGGATGCTACGAACTATCGCGACCAATGTGCGGAGGAAGAGCTTCAGATAGATAAACACGCCCCTGGCCTTGCAGCGTGCAGCAGCTACCTGATCCTTCCATGTTGGTTTACGGTCGCAAACTATGGCCAGCTACTTAACTTTGGATTTCCACGCGATTTTGAGGCGGTTAACGGTGAGAAAAGGCGGTTTTCTTTGCTTTCTGGTAAACACGATGGCCTCGGATTTAGTTTCGTAGATGTTAAGGCGCCAGTTTTCATACCACCCCAGTAGCTTTGGGAGCTGCATTTGAATGTTGTTCACGCAGCTGTCGAGGATGCGGCTCGACGAGATGACCGCGATGTTATCTGCGTAAAGGGAGGTCAACACGGTCGACCAGAGAGGCATATCGGCACAATACACATTGAATAGGAAAGGCGACAGCTTGGAGCCTTGGGGAACCCCTGCGCCAATCTCCCGCCGAGAGGACAGATCCTTCACGACGCGTACATTTAAGGATCAGCCCGGGAGGAAGGAGCGTACAATCGTGACGAGGTAGTTGGGAAAGACGGCTTTAACGAGATTGTGAACTAGTCCCGGGTGCCATTCTTTGTCGAAAGCTTGTCGAATGTCAAGTAAGAGCATGGCACAGTAGCGGCGTTTATTTATGTTTTCCGCGATGTGTTCGCTCACTCGAAGAAGTTGGTGGATAGTGCCGCGATGACGTCTAAACCCGAATTGCTCGAGAGGAATTAAATTGGTCGCGTCGGCTTGTTTCGTAGTCGGGTTAAAATTACTCCTTCTGCAAGCTTGCTTAAGCTGCTTAGGATGCTTATGGGGCTGTAATTGTCGGGGGCGGTAAGCGGTTTATTTTTCTACAGAATGCAAATAACGACGGCTTGCTTCCACACGGAAGGGAAATATGCAATCCGTAACATCCCGTTTACGATATTGCAAATTGTCACCTGGTGCTTTAGTGGGAGAATCCTAAGCACTTTTGTTATTTATGCCGTCAATACCCGGTGCTCTCCTCGATGCGGTTGGAGCGCGGAGATAAGTTTCTTAATTTCGCTGGGCGACGTAACCTCGAGGTCAAGGGGCCGCAGCTCGATTATATTGGAAGCGATATCGGAGTGAAATCTCGCGAGTAGTGTTGTGTTTGGATTTTCCTGGCACTGAGCATGTAGGGAATCTGCGAAGGCTTCAGCCTCCTCCTAGTCAAGGATGTATTCTTTGCGGTTCCGGAGTTTTTTCGTTACGTTCCACGCGTTCGCGGGGTGTCGCTTGGCGTCCGCGATAAACGATTAGAATCTTTGTTCGCGGATTTCGCGTAGTTTTTCCTTAACCTCTCTCTGTAGTGCATAAAATCGGGTGCGGACAATCATGTTGCGGTGGCACGGCCACTTTGCGCGGACTATATTTTTGGCCATGTTGAGGTCACGAACTTCCGGAGGTAACGGGAAGTGATTCGGTTTGACCAACCTTGCCGATATCGCCGTTTGAATATGCTGGTTGATGTCGTTTGTTAATGTCGCGATAGCATCATCAATGTCAATATGATTGTTCATGACGGGTATTTGAATCGACGAGATACTTTCTGGCTGCGGTATGCGCGTTTTAACGGATGTGACGCGGTCCACGTTTTTAGTTAAAAATAGATCGAATGTGTATGGCTCGTAATTTGCTTGCGCGGGGCAGTAGGTTGGGAGGTCTGGTTAATAGCGTCGCGACCATTCGTATTCGCATTCGTGTGCGCGGCGTTGAAGTCCCCGCTGATGCTAACCGGAACGTTGTCGCCGGAATTAAAGGCACTCCACTGGCACCTGCGAGGTGCGCGGTTGGTTTAAAATACGCGGCATAGATGCGAGAGAGCTGGTTACTTAACCCTATGCCGATTGCCTCTCCGGGGGGTGTATCCACTCTAATCACCCTGTGTCTTACAGAGTTGCGCATTATAAGACACACACCGCCTCCTCTAGAATCGCGGTCACACCGATGTATGACGTAGCTTGGGATGTGGATCTTTACAATGGGGTTTAGGAACGACTCTGTGATGCGATGATGTTCGATATTGTGGCGCTCCATTAGATCCTGAAGCTCTACAATGTGTTCCTTCAGGCTTCTGGCGTTCCATGTTAGTACGCGAAAGGGTGTAATATCCATTAAGGGTTATGTATTACCGGGCCCGATGCCAGGGCGTTTGCGTAAAGTTGGTGGACTTGTGACATAGCAGGTGCTGTTCCGACTACGATTGGGGGCGGGACTGATGCCGCCGTCGGTTTTCTCACGTCGGCGGCCATGGGCGCTTGAGTTCCATTGCGGGTAGGAGCGCGGACACGATTTGCCGTGTCGGTTTCCGCAGGTGGCCGTTGCGTATGCTGCGCACCCGGTAGAGCGGGGTAGTTGCGCACGTCACAACAACCACATTAAGAAGATAGAATGGGAGGATCATTCCACATCTCTGCTTGTCGCAACAAGAACAACATTTCCCTCTAACTCACACGATATACACAGCAACAAGTGGTATAATGACGCCATCACCAGAGAGGAAATCGCGCATACAGTGGGAACGTTGAAAAGGGCAAAGCTGCTGGGTTGGACGGAATAACAAATGAACAAATCGCAACAATCTTCCCCTTGCCAGAGGACTGGTGGGCTTGTATATTAAACGACATTTTCTGCACAGGAACATTGCCGGAGGCGTAGAAAACGGCAAAAATAAAAACACTATGTAAATGTAGCATTACAGGTGACGCAGTTTAAACTTCTAATAAAAATTATTAACAATGGGGTAATGCTTCATGTGGAAAGCATGCTAACTCCTGAGCAGTTTGGTTGTGAGGATGCTGTCGGACTTGTAGTGAGCACAATCAAGGAAGCAACAGCAGAGCCGAGGGCCGAGGGCCAGCAGCCTCTACGGGGCGTTTGTCGATTTTGAAAAGCTGAGTTTTCGACTCGCTCGATCGAGCGTTGCTGTGTGAAAAATTGACACTTTGAAGCATCCAGGGTATCACATATAACTTAACAAGAAAAAAAAATTGATTGTCGACAACGGTAAGGAGATGACTAAAAGAATCGATTCTCAGGAAAGAGCAGTTCCTTTGCTTCATGATAGATCTACCAGAAACAATCAACACAGAAGAGGTAAGCTCCAAAGATGGCGCCAAAAGAACCGGCTGAATATCAATTACGCAAAAACCAAGGTAATTAAGTTTAGAAAAGGCAAACAACAAGTACCCTTAGAAAGCATGTGCCCGGTAAGTGCCGGAAAATGGCCCGGGTCGTAGGGACTACAAAATATCTACAACGACTGTCAATGGAAGCGGCAATTAAGGTCTACAATATGGTAATATGGCCGGCAGTAACATACTGCTTTGGTTCAATCTCTGCGTCACTCACTGCTAGCCACGCTCTCTCGAGAAAGCGCTGGGCCTCCCAAAGTTTCATTTGGCGGGAACCAGCACTATGGGCGAGAAAGTGCTAGAGAAATACCCAGATATAAGACCCGAGGTATCTGCGGGCTACAAAAAAAGCAGAGAAGACAAAAGTATGGAGTTTGTTGTAAGCAATTACACAGAGGGGCCAGCGCGACCGCCATCTCCAGACGCGTAACACATTGCATGCGCACCACCATCATATCTGCAATATACCCCACTTTCACACTACGGGGGAAGAATGCGTGTGTCGGTTATGCAACCAACCGACAGACCATTGTCATATCCTGAACTGTGGTGAAAGGCAGGCAGCCATATGTGTTGTTTCTTTGCAGATGTAAACTTATATTAACCTCCTGCAATTTAGAATCAAGCCTTTTGTAAAGTATGTGAGTTGTGTATCTAGTATCTAATTAAATTCACTTCGCTCTCGACGCGTGAGTGGTGCACACACGCGCGTGCTTACTATTAGCATTTTATATACTCGATCACGATAGAAAGAAATTCTCGTGCAAGCAATTGTGGTTGCGGAAAGAATATCTGCGTCCTGCCTTGCTGAAAGAGCAACCTTCACCTTGTCCGGCAGCACGATGCCTGTCTCCAATAGCACGATGAGTAGCTGAGAGCAAAGCGCAAGTCGCACAGCGCGAACCCTCCGCTTGTCGCACCTTCGCTCCTCGTCAATGACGGCTTCCGCCAAGTATCCCTGGCCCACGATGCATATTCATGGAATTCTCGCGTGCTAAGGGTGCTCGAAGGTGTGTTATAAGTAGCGCCCGGGATGCATAGACCAAGAGTAAGCAGAGTAAGAAAGCAAAGCAAGTAGACGGGTACTCTCACGCTCCGGCGGACCGGTGTAGGCTCCATCAAGCACAAGCAAACCACTCGAAAGCGCGCGGCCGGTTAGAAAAATAACGAAATATTGTGACAGCCACCGCGCAAACCCGAAACCGATAGCGCTCGATCAACTGCGCCGTTTCTGAACATAATTTTCATATTTCAGCCGCAAATATGAGGGAAGCGTTCCGGTGGAAATCAATTGTTGCCGCTGGGTGGAAAAACTTGTGCAAAATCGAAGGCACAAATATTTGCGCTGCCCGTTTCTGGCGTCATCGCGCCGGATCGCGCTGCACGGCGGAGGCGCGCGGCGTCGCAACAGCGCCTACAAATCCCGAATTAAAATATTCCAGGCATAACGTAAACCTAGTAGTTCTCTTCGCGTAACTTCCGGTCTTCATATTAAAACGGACTCGCAGCGTCACTTACGGAGTAATAAGCGCTCGAAACGTAACGCGTATGAATAGTGAGAGTGAGTGGCATACTCACGCCACAGACGTACAACTTTCTGACGTGCGTGCGCTTGGCCCAAGATGCGGAGCAGCACGTGGGGAGGAGTGCATTTACCGGCGTATGCACGACACTGACTGAATTTTCCACCCGCAGCGCTCCAACCAAGCATTTTTCGCCGCCCCAATGGAAAATGACGTTGCGTAACGCAACAGCGCGTACTGTCCGGACGCGCAAACGCGCAAATATCGCAGAACCGAGCAAATATCAATATACAGCTCTGGACGTTATGTAAGTAGTAGGGAGCATGTAATTTCACTTGAGGGTATCTTCATGAAATGATTACGTACCCGCGCCGATACCGCCATCTGGATGGCGGGGCGATACTCACGAGAGATGCGTACGACGCGTGCGGTTAAATTGAAGACGTAATGCGGCACGGGGCCCGGAGATAGGATCGAGATTGGCAAACTTGCGACCTGCGCAGTCCTCGGGCAGCTCATAAACTGCAAATGCACGAAAACACAACACGACAATGAGGTGGAGAAGTGAACTGGGCCACGCGAATTGGGCTGGAATCAAACCAACGCGGGCCCTTCGGGTGGCCATCGTCGCTATACTGCTGGGTATCAGACTCCTGCAAGCTTCTGCAAATCTGATAATTTTTAAATAGAAGCGACTTATTATTAGTAAGAATAGCCCGTTTGAGCAGAGGATAGCAACAATCCAAGAGTTAGTTATTCGCTCTCTGATTATCGAGTGAATCAAGTGAGCGAAGTTACCTTGTTGAGGCTGCACCTTTCCGTCCCTTTTCATGGATTTAGTTAGGCCCTCTTGGCGTTTCAACACCATCGCCGTTGATGAACACCAGCTTGTTCCCGGCTTACATCCGATACGCCAATGCGAAGAATAAAGATTTACGTCTGCCAAGTTGGTGTAATGTGGGAAAAGGCATTTTTGTCAAACTTCCCGCACGCTGTGCAAGCGTTTATGCAATTATGGACTCACGCCATTTTTGCGCGAGCACTTCCTGCCCATAATTAAGGCGCGGCTTGCGGTGGTCTTCAACGTGGGGTTTTACATCATGTAAAACACATCGCATTGTGTGGCTTCGAAAATGCGTCCTCGGTAATACCTGAGTGTGCGTGCGCGTTTGCGGCGCAGAATAGATTAATCAAATAATTCCGCTCCTGCCTTGCAGATTATCGACTAACGCAATCTCGGCGAGTTTGGCGCCGCACGGCGCAGCGCGTCCTGCCGGGGTGCAGTCGGGCGGCGGCGGCAGCTCCGCTTTCGTAATACACTTGACGGTTTGTCCATCGCATGCCAGATATTACCGCGCGGCCCGCTACGCCGTAGGTGTGGTGTGGTGCACCGAAGGAGCGAGTTCGGCGTTGCATACTGACGCATCAGCTGCAGAAGTGTTAAAAGGCGTGCGGCGGAAGCGTGCTCGTTATGGATGCGCTCGCATCAGTAGGGCAAGAAGTGCGGTATCAATTTATTTCCGCCCATGACTATTGACGCCACCTCCTCAGCCGCGACGAGGCTGACGAGCGTTCCATACTCTCACCAATCAGGCTGGACGACCGACAAGGCGCACTCCGCAGCATGTGAAGAATGAATAACTTCAATCGCACTCATTCACGCTGCCGAAAAATGGGCATAACAGTTTATAATTGGAGGTGCAGCAATCAGCGAGCAATTAAATCCAGGTGCGCGGTGCTGACCTGGCTATTACTGTCCACTACAATCACACACCCTATGATGGCGATGCTACGGCCCCTTGAAATTAATAACGGCGCGTCACACTTGGTTAACATTTTATCTATTTTTAATTGTGCCCCAAATATTACTGCTGGAGGGACGACGAAAATGCCGACCTTCCTCCATGTGATTGCTTCGCGGCGCTAAAAAATCCTATGCGCGCTGGGGGGAAAGGCAAAATCGCAACGCCGAACCGAGCGCACGAAAAGGTCGTACTGGCGCGCCTCGCTGCTGCGTTTACCAACCGAGAGGGGCGGCAATGCGGCCGCCACGCGAGTTTTCACACTCGAACAATGTCTGCGCGTGAGTGGGAAAGCGCAGCGCCACTCGCCAGTTCGTGCGGAAATGCGAAAGCCTAAAAAGCGCCTTTTAAAATCTTGTGTTGAACAATGCAGCAAAACGCGGCGAAATGAACTCCTAATTGAGCGATTCTGGAAATTAGTTTTAATTTCCGTGTTTTAAAGCGCGTGTCATCGAAATAAATAATCCATCAAAACTTTTAGGCGTGCGTCTGTGTGCATCAATCCCGGCGTTGCTCTTTGGCTCCTGCCAATGTCCTCCTCCCGCAGGAACGAACGCATTTATTTCTAATTTCCCGTTGCGAATGTGCGCATAATCAGCAGGCTTATCGCGAAAGGACGTGGGGTACAAAAGCGTACTGTTGTCCAGTCACGCCGAAGTTCACCACCGCCGGCCACTACAAGATTTTCATCGCTGCGGCGAATATCGACGCATGGTTTGGGTGCGCTTAGTTCTGTATCGGTTCTGCTCTGTGCACTTTGCAACTCGGAATCGCAACGCAGACAACTCTTTTTGGACGCATTAAGTCCCTACACGAAGATGAATGTCTAAAATCAACATCATGACATCACCCTGTGAATCTATTTCCTCAACGAAATGTGATTAAAATTTTAAGGCCGCGCACCGAGTAGTACTCATAGCGCGCCATACGCCATTCAAGTCGTTCCAAGCCACAGCCACAACCTCAGCAACGCAAGGCGTAAACCTATTGCGAAATGCCTCAATCCAGAAGTCCATCCACTAACCAGCGCAAATCACACTTATCGCTGCTATCGTTAGCAATGTTTAGCACACGCGAACCATATCAATCCTCATTGAAAGACCAGACGCGTAGAAAACCACACGCGAAGAAAGTTGAACGACGGGGAAAATAACGCAAAGTTAATTTGCCAGAACGCTTGCCTTATTCCCAAGCGCAAAGACCAGCGACTGCGGTAAAAAAACATAGCGCGATCATCAACCACTTACGCCCTACCCCCTTTCTTCCACAAACGGAACGACGACGGTGAGTGTTGCAGTTTTCCTAGATGGCCAAATGTTGGTTTTGGCACTCACAATTCACCAATATCACCTCATGATCAGCGATATCATTCAACAAGGACAAACAAGTGGGTGTGCTTGTTTTTTTGCCTTCGGGCGCTCTTGTTTTACCTTCTATGATATATGTAGAAGACTTGCAAGGCTGGCAGGCTGCGATTGCTGGTGAAGGATCTTGGCGGGCCGCACGTCACCACCAAGTGGAGTTCTGAAAACAAGTTGGTGAGTCCATACAAGTCAAAGATGTTTATTCAATCTACTCCAAATTTCGGTGATTCGTCGCTACTGTATATTATTCCTCTCAGGATACTTCGTCGTCTACGGATTCTCGCTGCTCATGCCTAACTACGTTAATCCTATGACGTTGGCCTTCCCAAAGCTAGCCAAGTGCGAGTACAACGTTATCGACGTGAGCGGCAGCATGCAGAAACACAATGCTCTGTGCCTTCTTACGTTCAACATCATCAACGAGAAGCTCTCCTGCTGCTCGCCGTGCTTTCGCTCTACCAGCTGGTGTATCGTGTGTGCAGCATGCTATCGCGTACATTCCGCGAGAAGTTGCTGCGCGCGCACTGTCGCTACCTCAGCGAGTATACCTCCGACATCATCGACAACTTATCGTTCGGCGACATTTTCTTCCTAGGTATGCTCTCCAAAAACGTCCAAAGAGGAACGAGGGGAACGCCGGACCGATTTAACGACGAGGTGACCATTTTGGCATGACCGCGCTCATTCCCAAGTTAGTCCTTTATGCGTTTAACAATTATTATTTCCTGCAGATAAGTATATTAAGCTATGTTTGAAACTCAAATGTCAAATCTTCATCATTTGGTATATTCCAAGCTTTGATGCCGATTGCTAGTTTTAACTTAGTTATTTATGTTACTTTGTCCTTACCCTATTACTAAGTATTTCTGCGTGTGAGCGAAGTAAAAAGGTTGTTTCCTAGAATAATTTGTAAACACAGACTCTGGATCTCACAATTTCGTTAAGATTGCAGCTGCGATACGGTGAAATATTCCAAGGCCAGAAGTATTTTTATAAATTAGATCGAGATCTTAATCTGTAGGGAAAGCTAGCAATCATCGAATCTCTCACCGGGTGCGGTTCAAGAGCATACTTATACTCGCGGTTTAAGAGCAAGTTCGTTGTCCAGAATGTTTGTTTATTACTATTTATTTCTATGTTCGCAGCACTATCAATATACTACAATTTGATTACGCAAAGCGTGTTCCAAGTCGTTTTCATTTGCTCCATCACACAGCCCGCTCATATCGTTAGTCGCTTCTTGGCACTTTACGTGCCAAGCAATAGAAATTGTAGAAATTGTACGGATTAACTCAAGGGGGAAAATACAAGGAAGACGTGAATCATAACCTCCAAACCTGCATGTTCCTACACCGGGTTCGTTCTCACTTTCTTGTCTCCGCGACTGCAAGCATGAGTGGGCGGCGGGGGCAGGAATGAGAAGCGGAGTTGCCTTTCGCTTGGCGCCGGTCGTGACGAGGGGCGGTCGGGTAGAGAGAAAAATGCGTGGGGGTGTCTTCTTAAACGTCGTTCGAATCTTTCGCATTTGCGAGCAACGGCGGCGGCGCTGGTGCACGAGCGCGCTTATTTTTCCTTATCCTGTCAGCATAAACCGAAATTAATATCAATCGATACCTCCGAGAGAGGGATGCACGCACATGCGGCAAAAAAACTGCTTAATTTTAACTGCTCTCCTCGCACAATGCAGTCTTTCATTTCGCGAAAGCAGGCAGAATGGCTATTGATAAGCAGGAGCTGTTACGCATGAATATGTGAAAATCACATCTCGCAGCTGCCGGAGTTGCACTTGCCGCCGCTCATGAGCGGCGCGGCGCATCCGAGCTGGACTGGGGCACAGAATTCTGACTCCATTCGGCATTATTGCGTTGCTCTAACATTAATTTTACTTCTTCCATTTCTGTTTCCGTTCATGTTTTGGCAACTTTAGTATGTGAAATCCATACCATTGCCCGCAGCGCTTTGAAGCGCTCAAAATCAACGTATTTCTACGTAAAAAACTCGAAAATAAGCGTTTCTGCGATGTGCGATATGTATCTAGGGCAGTTTACCACACTATGCATTACTACAGTATGTGTTACCATGTCGTATGTAAAAGCCATACTATTGCCAGCAGCGCCTTGAAACGCTCAAAATCGACGTATTTCGAGAATAACTATCTAAAATGTGCGCTTCACAGATCTGCAATGTGTACTTCACCATTTAGTGATAGATAATAATGTAATTTTTCCTCTCCCTCACGTTGGCTGGCGGGGTATGTGCGTGTGCCATAAAGCGCAGCCAGGACATCACCTCACGCACTCGAGCACGATTTGAAAACGTTTCGACTGTCAAAGTGAGTCGCCAAATAGTCATTCATAGCGAGTTGACTTACTATATTTCCAGATGCATTTCTCTACAAGACCGCAGATATTAATTTCCAGTCCACACACTTCTACTCAAGCACCTACAGAACATATGACTTAAAATTTCAGAATATATATAGAATATGTTGCGCATACCTATGATGCATGATTGCGCGCGCCGCGGATAGTCGGAAATGTGTGCCCAACAAACAGAAATATTTTGTTTGTCAGAGGCTCTTCTTTCGTTCTGTTGGCAGCACGCATTTTATGTTTTACAGTTCTACATTTGTGGATTTGTGGCCATTGCGACTTTCGTCTCGTGCACACACATATACTCGGGCGGATATGACGCGTTTGAACTAATAATAACCTTTCAAGCTTGAATTGCGCGCCAGTTATGGTCGTGGTGGCGCGTTGCTTACATACTAGCACATTGATGAACGGTATCTCGAGGCCTCCTGCAGGAGTTGTTTAATATATA